>NW_015148971.1:3913143-3931059 GCF_001465965.1 Polistes dominula | reverse complement strand
AGCCAGCCAGCCAGCCAGCCAGCCAGCCAGCCAGCCAGCTAGCCAACCAACCAACCAACCAACCAACCAACCAGCCGGCCGTAATAACGAGTTGCTACGCGATCGAGCGTACGTCCGCATAAAAACGGGGGAATGTCCACCTGACATATGCTTTATCTCCTTTCGAGATGGTGCACTATGCGAAATATAATCACCGACTTATAAAAGAGACAGAAGAAAAGAGGGGAGAGAGCAACAAGAGACAACCTGGGATCCTCTTTTCCCCTTTGGTACATTCACATTCATATTCACATTCACACATACATAAGCACATGTAAGGAAAATTTGTCAAATTGTAATAGTTTACTTGTCCTGATCAGCCTATTATTCGAGACATTGTTAACGGGACGTTGGAAATTAATTCGGTTCTTGTGATCTGTTACTTTGATCAAAAGGTTATTGGCCCTGAGCCAAGTACGGTAAAAAAGTTTAAAAGAAAATTTGTAAGATCGATTCGTTCTTCGTAACTTACGATTTGTTTGAATTATCGTAGTATGTGTTAATTTGTTATATATATATATATATTTAAAAAAAGCCATATCGATCAAAGTGAAAGTTTGATTAATCGAAGGTTAAATTTTGACGGGTTCTACCGTTCGTTGATTTATTCGTACGTTCGTTCGTATACAGTTGAGAATTATCCACGGAAACCTTTACTAAATGAACAAAATATTTATCTATTTTCTTATATTTTCCTCCTTTGATATCTTTAAATAAATAAAACAAAAAAGAAGGCGTTTTGTTATGCGATATCCGCGTGTTGCGCATTCCATTTTCTTCTATCGCAATTCTACTCCTGACGTAACCTAACGTTCGTAATTCGACTTTTTAATGAAAGAAATTTGCAAATTAATTCACCAATGACCACGGAATTTATAAACCGAAATAATATCTAAGGAACGAACGAAGAAGAAGAAAAAGAAGAATAAGCATAATGCTATTTTTTTCTCCCCTCCCTCCCCATACATATGCATACCCATGTTATACGTGGTGCAACATTATCGCAGTGCATATTCAATGTTTTAGACAGAATTTCTACGCCAACTTTATATCTCACTCGAATGCATTTCTCTCGTTCATCAATCGTGTGTTCGAGTATAGTAAAATAAAAAGAATAAACAACAAAAAAATAAGAAACCAATAACAACAACAACAACAACAACCAACAACTGCAGCAGCAACAGCAGCACTACATACGCGCATAATTATGACAGCAGACAACAACAACAGCAATGCGACCAACCAACAACAACAATAACAGCAACAACAATAACAATACAAACAAAAAACTGCAATTTTATAAGACAGATTACCATTACTGAGCATGATTCTCTCTTTTTGTGTTGCCTCTGCGCGTATATATGCATGTACGTGCGTGTACGTGCTTGTGCTTGTGCCTGTTTTTTTTTTTTTTTTTACTTTTTTTTTAACGATCGAGTTACGAAAGAGGGAAAAATGAGAGAAAAAAAAGATAACAAATAAAAAATATAGATATACATATACATACATGCACGTGTACGGATGTTTTTTATGTGTGTGTGTGTTGTGTGTATGTAAAAAGAGCGTAGAACCTAACGTGCTCGGATTTTCTCTCTCTCTCTCTCTCTCTCTCTCTCTCTCTCTCTCTTTCTCTCTTTTTTTTTTCTACACCATGCAACAAACCTCCACCAATCGGCCCGAAAAAGACCGAGAGGTCGAATTTATTGGCGGTATCGACGAATGAAAATTATTGCCGAATCAATGGTATGAAAAAAAGGGAAGAAACAAAAAAAAAGAAAAAAAATGATATATAATAAAAGAGAAAGAAATTAAAATTTAGTTACTTTCGCTTACACGCACACGCATAAGCCCACGCACGCATACACACACAGACACAAAGCAGATTTACGTAGGTGTATTCGTGTGACGTACAACGATGTCGATCGATAAATAGGTTTTCTTTTTCCTTCAAGAAAATGTCGAAAAGTTTGCCAAGCAGGATTGGCAACAAACAACGCAATTCGTAAAAAAAGAAAGAAAGAAAATAATAATAAAAAATGGAAGAAAGTTGGAAAACATTACAGAGTTGCGAAAAATCAGAACAATTTCGAGAGAAGACTTCGTTTTTCTCATCGTGTTCATTCATTTCGTTGTCTTTTAGTCGTTGGGTATTAGAATACCCAATTTGTTTTTTAAAATATGATGAAGTTATTAAAAATGTGGCGATTGCGGTGACGGTGACGATGACGACGACGATGGCGGCAAAGACGATTGGGCTCGAAGACGTTCGAGGTCCGGCAAATCAGGGATGACTTTAGATCGTTTCTTTCAAAGACTTTACTGACTGTCGTGAGATTTATATTAGTAAGATCCAGGCCAAGCACCAGAGTTCCATGGATCTCGAACGTTCTTAACACATTGCCGTCCGGTAGAGAAAGATAGATAAAAAGATAGAATAGGAAGAGGAGAAGTACAAGGGAAGGACAACTATAAGAGAAAAGCAAGACGACAACAACACGCGGGTAGTTTCAATCATCGAGAATAAAACGATTGATAAAAGGTCGTAAATACGCTGGTAGTATGCGCTTATTTTATATTCGTGTGTGTGTATGTGTGTGTATATAAGGATAAATACTACACCACGTCGTCGTGTTGTTGTTGTTGTTGTTGGCGGCAAGGTTCGGCCGGGAACAAATGTTGTTGTATTGGTAATTTACTGGGCGGCAATGTGTTAATAGAAAGCCATCACCGCACGTGCCAGAGACCAAGATTCAAGGTACTCAGCTGCGGTAGTTTCATAATCCTCTCCAGGCCATTGGTCGTTATCCTCGTGCATCCGTAGAGATCGATGCACTTAAGGTGCTTCATGCTCTCGGCGATGGTATGAAGTCCCTTGTCCGTCAACCTACTACACTGACCGATATTCAGAGTCTCTAGGTCGTGGAGAGTCTTAGCGATCTTACATATACCCTCGTCGCTTATCTGACAAGCGGATAACGATAAGGATTTTAAATTGAACAAGCCCTGGGAAATGTGTACCAGGGCTTGGTCACCTATTTTATCGCAAAAGGACACATCCAAGGATGATATCCTACTCCCACCTTCCGCTAAATAAGCCATACCGATGTCCGATATGTTGTCGCAGGATCTTAAGTTGAGTTCTCGCAAACTGGACATTCTCGCTAGATGCTTAACACCGGAATCGGTAATGCACACGCAGAAGGATAGATTGATCGACTTGAGCGTAGTCAAGCCGACGGATACGTGCCTGAGCGCCTCATCGCTGAGCCTCTGACAATCCTGGAGACTTAGATGTTCCAACGCTAAATTACCGTCCGCGGTTTCCCGATTGAGTCCAGCTAAATGGGCGATTCCTTGGTCGGATACGTGCCAACAGCTTCGCAAATCGAGCCTTCTCAGTCTCTTAAGACCCCACGCGATCAAGAGGAGACCAGTATTGCTGATGTTGCAACAACCGCCCAGTTCCAAGTGCTCGAGATTCTTAAGGTACTGCGCTATCCTGCCGAGGGACGCGTCGCTCACTTGCTTGCAAAGGGACAGATTGAGCTCGGTCAACGCCGGATACTCTTGGCAGAAAGCATTCGACAATCCGGAATCGGTGATGTTGTAACAACCGGAGAGATTTAGAGCTTCAAGATTTGGTACGCCTTTTAGTACGTCGCTCAAACCTCTTCTCAAGGACAACACTTGAACCTTTTTAACTCCTCTTCTTACCAAACTGGAGAACAACGCCGGTGCCTGTTTCCTCAGGTGTAACCTGGCTTCGACCCCTCGCCAAACCGATCGGTAATAAGCAGCGTCTCTCCATGCGGTGCACACCTGTGCCGCCCTACCCTTGTCCCTAACATCCAAGTAACTAAAGATCAGCGCTAATATCTCTGGATAGAGGGAGGATATATGCGTGCTAGCCGAGGCCACATTACGCGGTACGTGCGGCAGCTGTCTCGAGGAGATACCTTGAACGTATGCTGGCAAACTGGTCGCTTCGCTATTGTAATGCGGCATGTTGGACGAGTTATGAAGTATGGCTTGGCTCGCTTGGCTCTGAGCGTTCGGTATCGCTAAGTGTGGCTGATGCAAATGATAATAGTGACCAGGACGATGCAACAGCGTCGTACCTCGGCTTGGCGTTAATGCCGGAAGTTCCGTCATCAACAGCTGACTTTCCTCCATCTTGCCGATCGCACTACGCGCTTCTTCCAAGCGAGCTTTCTTTCGTTCTACCACCACTACTTCCTCCTCCTTTTCCTCCTCCTCCTCTTCTTCCTCGGCTTCTACCTCCCCCGCCAGCCCCCCAACCCTTGCTACTGCCGCCGCCGACACGGCCAACTCTCCTCCACCACCTCCTCCTCTCTTCCTTTTCTCCCCTTCCAACGCCTCACTCCTCCACCGATCTTCTCTAGGCGTATACATATATGTATGTACTTCCTTGGCCGTACATGTATGCCCCGACGACGACACGACGACGAAGACGACGAAGACGAACACACGCGCACGCACTAACGCACACGCGCTGCCACACCGTCTTCTTTCCTTCTCTTTCTCTTCAACACGACTCTAAGGCGAATTCAGTGGTAACGCACCAGCACCGGCATAACGCCTTTTCTCGCCTTAAATACCTTACCCAGTCCTTCTCCTACTTCTCTTCGTATTCCTATTTAACTCTCGGAGGTCCCAAAGACTTTCGATTAAACTTAAATGTACTTACGAACCAATGCGATATGTACTCTCTTGGAATGCGTCGTTATCACGGAAGCATGATTCGATACTTGATACAGTCTCTCCTTTTTCCTCGCTTTTTTTTTACGTTTCTTAAGAGTCGTCCACTTCAAAATTTTAGGAGTAGAGTATATCAGAGTACGACGATACACACAAAGTTCGACACTATTTTCTCGTGTTGATCGTCGGCCACATGTAAAACTCTGTCGTATTCTTTCTCTCTCTCTCTCTCTCTATCCCTTTTTTCGTTTTTTTTCTGCGCCTACAACCTCAACCTCCTCCTCTTCCTCCTCATCCGCCTCCTCTTCTACCACCACCACTACTACTCTACTACTACACTACTACTGGCTCTTCCTCCTCTTCCACCCCGCAACCAACCCCACCGTCGCTCAACGCTCGCTCTGTCCCGACCGTTCTCTTCTTCTCTCTCTTTCCAACATTCTGTTGGCCCTCCTTCTCACTCTTCTAACCCTTCGACACTCCCCGTGCCCCGCCCCACCGCCACCTACTCGTCCTCCTCCTCTAACTCTTTCCTTCTCTCTCACTTCTTCTCCACCTCTTTTCAGACTCTTTCGCTTCCGCCGCCGCTGTCCTTCTTCTTTCTCACTATTTCTTTCTCTTTCTTGCTCAAGGAAACGCGCGCGCCTTTCTCTCTCTCTCTTTTTATCTTTCCCCTCTTTCTATCTCTCTCTTGCTTTCTCCTTCTCTTTTTATCTTTCTGTCTCTGTAGTATATACAGCACGATATCACTTCCTCTACTCTCTCGTTCTTTCTCACCACTAGCTGCCAAGCCGCCTTCTCGCACGCACGACGCGATCTACGCACACTTGTGTGTCGTCTTGTTTTCTCTCTTTTTTTTCTTTCCCTCTGTATTTCTTTATATATATATACATATATATATAGATATATGTGAATGATATATGTATGTATGAATGTATCTGCTTTTTTTTCTTCTCTCTCTCTCTCACTCACTTACTCGATGTGTGCCGCCGCCGTGACGGCGACGTGCTGCTTACGCGCTGCCCTCGTCGAATGTCTTACAAATGCACACGCTGAGAGAGAGAGAGAGAGAGAGAGGGAGAGAGAGAAAAAAAATATATATATATGATCGAAGAGAAGAAAAATATATTTCTACACCTTCTTATTCTTTTTTTAATTTTTGTTTTTTCTTTTCCTTTAATCTCTCGTTCTTTATATTTTCTGAAGTATTTCGTCACACGATGAGCAGCGATAGTAGCAGCACGTGACGAGGATCATGAACATAACGGTGCCTTCGATCCTTAGATCTCGTAGATCATTCTTTCGATTATCGATATTTCAACGAGTTTTCTCAATAACAACAAGAAGTACAACGACGTCAACTATTATCGATGACAGCTATCAGACGTTGATCACGACGATATTTAAAATGAGATTGTTTAACGATGATTTATCAGATTAACGTGAATTTAACCGAGGTTATTATAAAACCAACCATAGATCTTATAGAATACGATGAAGAAATAATAATCGTTCGTGAGGTCACTCGTGTAGCGGGATCAACGTCAGAAACCGGTAACACATTCGACAAACGTTCTCCACTGTTGCGCTGCCAGTCGCGAACTGTCGTTCCGCCTGCCCAAACTCAGATGTCGTACCTAGTGCTCCGTAGCACACAGGCGGAGCGAACCTGACCCGAGCTCGATTCTCATTGGTCCGTTAGTCCCGAGACCGTGACACGTGAGCGCACCGGCGAATATCGATTCGGGTTGCGTTGCGGCGGCATTTTTAAGTTTTCGTAAAGCGGTGGGGGGTACGGTGAGACGGGACCACGTTGCTACTACCACCCGCTTCACCCTTTCCTCTTTCCCTCTTTCCTACCAACCATCTCTTACTAACCCTCCAACGTTTGAATACGATTTTCTCTTTCTCTATATATCCGATGATGATACTCCAATGATAACGTACCCTTTTCCTTTTTCTTTATTTTACTTTTCCTATAGTCTCCTTTTTTTATTTATTATTATTTTCTTCCTACACCTTTTCTTGTTTTGGAAAAATTATTCTTCTACTTACGAAAATGATCTTTGCTATTTTTTATTAACTACAATTTATACGAGACGAGTCTACTATTATTATTTTCTCGTTCATATACATTGTCGATTATTTTATTCACTATCACAGTTACAGTGTCTCAGAATTTTTTTTTATCTACAGGAACTATCTTTCTTCATTTTTTTTTGTATACTACAATTTATATAGAACGAGATAACAATTATTATACGTTCGTCATACATTGTCAGTTATTTTATTTAATATCAGTTACAATGTCCATCGATCGATATGGAAAGTTGAGAATATTTTGTACGCTGTACTACTTTTGATATATATATTATATATATACGTGTATGTATGTGTATACATATATTTGATCCATTTATTTAGAGGAAAATTTACACCAAACAGTAGACGCCAAGTTCGTGCCTATTTATCTTTCCTTTTTAAAATTTCCATTTGACTTGGTGGAATCGGGAAAGTGTCTACCTTTTGGAATTAGCGAATTAAATGGATACACTGTTTTGATATATTTATATCGATACTCTACCTCTCTCTCTCTCTCTCTCTCTCTCTCTTTCTCTCTTTCTCTCTCATCGAATACTAGCTTCTAGTATCGTAACCGTAAATTTTGGTTCGAATGTATACTTCGTATAGACATGCATTAGTTACAAAACCCCATATCGTACGTATACCTACACATACATACATACATACACGTACATATATACGCACATATACATATATATATATAATGTAGTATGATATTGATAATTATTATTACAATCAAGAAATATCGTACATTAGAATATTTATTAACAAAAATGTTTCAATTTTTAAAAATCAGTAATTGTGAAACAAAATTAAATGCGTACTTTGCTTACTCAATGTTTTTACAATATTTCTACAGAAAATAAAATACAAAGGGAATTATTCAAATATACGAAAGAATTGGTTCGAAGATAACAAACGATGATAAGATAATTTTTTATTATTCTTACGATACTAGATTCTATTATATACATATATTATTTAAATTTGTAATTTCTTTGTGATTTGCTTTTTAAAATTGTCTTCGTTTCTTAGGATCACGATAATTTTATGTGTTAACCTCTCACTTATATATATATATATATATATATATAAACACATTATATACATGTATATGTACTTACATTTTTGTTAGTTTAATGAGAACGTAATTGTTTATATTGAGATTAGAAAATATTATTTTGTATACTAATATACATTAATTATTATTTAATAGTATTAATCGAATATAAATAAATAAATTTATATATAATATCATTTTTTTGGACAAATTATTCTCATTTGCTATTGCATGAAATTGCCCTAATGTGTTAATAAATTCTATTCCTTCTGATTGGTGTTTCTCCAAATTCTCTCAGCCAATCGACTTAAATCTAAACTTAAAGCGGTTTACAATGTTCAAAAAATTAAATGAAGCATTAACAATATGTAGAACAATAGGAATTATTTGCATTTATCGAAATTATTTATGAAAGTATTTTAATTTTCTTTTAAAAATATTATTTTTATTTCATCCTACGTTTTATAGTTCATATTTCAGCAACTAGATGTAGCTTATGTGGCTCCACCATCTTTTTACTCTTCACGTAGGATTTCTATAGTAGAAATTTTAACGTCTTCCATTACGGAACTTTCTTCACACGGCAATCATCATGGTGAGTATTTCGCGTTTCTCTTTTTCAAAAACAATCTTAAGATGGCTTGAACATCCGTAAGTTTATTAATATTTAGTTATAATTAATGATTATTCATTTTTGTAAAGTATATTTTAAAGTTTATATTAATTTAACAATTTTCTCATTTTTACCACAATATGAATTTATAAATATTACATTTCTCTTCCCACTTGTGTGCTCTTAAAATATCAATGAGTCTTGTTTTACAATGTATTTTTTAAATTATATTATTAAATGAAATTATTTTTTTTGTTTTTAGTCGACACATAAGAAAAAGACAAGGAAGTTGCGTGGGCACGTAAGTCATGGACATGGTCGTATAGGTTAGTTCTTTTGTTACAAACAACATACCATGAATCATTGTAAAATCTTTTTCTAATACATGTTAATTAATTAATTATTTAATTTTATCTAGGTAAACACAGGAAGCACCCCGGTGGTCGCGGTAATGCTGGTGGTCTTCACCATCACCGTATCAACTTTGATAAGTACCATCCTGGTTACTTCGGTAAGGTAAGAAACTTTTTACAACAATGTAATTGTATAAAAAATGTTTTCTACACGAGTTAACATGAATATTAAAAATCAATAGTCCTAATGATTACTTTTTGTTTTCTAGCTTGGTATGAGAAATTACCATTTACGTCGTAACACAAAATGGTGCCCTACCTTAAATTTAGACAAATTATGGGCATTGTTACCCGAACACAGAAGGCTACAGTACGCTAAAATGGAAAACAAAGTACCTGTTATCGATTTGGTTAAAGCTGTAAGTTTATTCTATTAACAATATTTTTCATTTTAACCCTTTGCACTGTAACAATACTGGAGATCGGTGATTCATTTTTTACGGGTCAAATATAAAATAATTATGGAATGTAGTATCGAGTATTATACTCAGTTTACACGTGTTGAATCAGTCAGTCATTGTTCAGTCTTGGTGCAGTCAGCTCAAGGGTACAATTTTTGTTTCACAAATCTTATAAATATATAAATTCTTTAGGGATGTATTTTTATGGGTTTTGTTTTGTATTTTTCAGGGATATTACAAACTCTTGGGAAAAGGTCGGCTTCCTAAGCAACCAGTCATCGTAAAAGCAAAATTCTTCAGTAAATTGGCAGAAGACAAAATCAAGGCAGTTGGCGGTGCATGCGTTCTTTCCGCATAAGTTTTACGTACGTTTAATTCTAATTTTATTTGATATATAGTATCTTTTTTTAAATAATTTTTATTATGATGACAATACGAACGGGCGGTCTTACTGAGTGCGTACAACACTTGAAATAATATGGGGATTGTTCTACTATTGTACTACTGAATTACTTAGATTACAATGAAATTATGATTTAATATTAATTTCAAAATAATTAATTACGAATGTCATTTTGATTATAGGAAACTTGGAGGATTCGACGCAAGTACTTTCACTGTGTACATATTCTTAATAAAATTTATAAAAATCAGATTTTTTAAAAGTATTACGTTCAATATTTTCCCTTAATTATAATTATTTATTATATATAGTATATTTGCATATATACGTGAATTAAAATTAAGCTATATGAGGTGGAGGAGGTGGAATTTGCATCCCCGATGGTAATAATGCCGGAGGTGGTGGAACTGGATTAAATATTGGTGGTCTAGGAGGTGGTGGTACAGGTACCATTGGTGGTAATCCTGGTCGAATTAGTGGCACTGGTGGAGGTGGAACTTTGCCTACGGATGGCTTCTCGTTCTTGAATGCAAATTGCAAAAAGAATTGTTTGGTATCCTTGTTCCAGTGTGTCCAAAATTTTCCTTCTGCTTTTTCCACTTCTCTACTTGGCACCTATAAATAATAATATTATTATTGTAAACATAGTAAAAATATGAGAATAGTGTTAGTTAAAGGTTTAGATTTATAAATCATTCGTACCTTAAACGCTATAGTTTCATAAGGTTCAGCAGCGAATAGCAAATATTGCCATTTACGATCTGGTGGTTCAACTCTTTGCTCATAAGCAGACATGAACCTGTGACGAGGAATTACATTGTCTGCAACTTCAGGATAATCAACTTGAAATAGTAAACTTTGTTGTCCTGATTCTGGGTCTCTCTGTTTAGTCACTCTGTAACCAGGTCGTCCAATCTTAACAAATTTTTTTGGTTCAACTCTAGGTTTTTCTGGTGCAAGCGTTTGGGGTGCTTCTTTAGCTTCCTTGGCTGCTCTTCTTGCTAGGTTAGCTTGATGTTTTTTTCCTTGAGTATGAGCCAAGTAACTACCCTCGTTATTGTGCAACGTCAGACACAATTTACACTCGTACGAGCCCAAATGATTTTTCATAAAATACGGATCCTTGTTGAGATCGATTGTTTCCAATGCCAATTGTCTTAACCTCTCTCGTCGATCCCGATTACTTTCTGACCACGATGCCACACCACCACCTCCTGTTTTTCCACCTGGTCGATTTTGAAAATCCATGATGGATTTTTATTTAATAAACAAAACGATATTAAATTAAAATTATAACGAGTACTCTTATTTAATACTTTATTTCAACAACTTATCCACATTTTGAATAAAATGCTATGATGTCATTCGTTTATTCATGGTTACCAACATACAAATAGAATTCTTTTTTAAAACTATGCAATATTTTTATATACGACTTTTGGTTGATTTCTTTCTAAGTTAAATTGGATTTTTAATATATTTTTTGTTAAGTTTATGATTTTTTATATTTTTTATTCAATTTTTAATCTTTATGATTATCATCGGTAGTTACGGAAAATATTTTTCTTATCGACAGTAAGAAGTACTATTGTTTAGATGGCACCACCATTCGTATTTTTGTAACGTATCATGATAGACTGGATCCTAGAGAATTACCTAACATCGAATTTCGTAATAGCAGCGCCATTTTCCCTAGATCTGGTATAATTTTATATTCCGATAATGAATTCAAAAAGCTTATGATCTTTTGGGGTTTTTTAATTTTTGTATACTTTTAATTTAATTAATAAATGTTTGATAATTGTTTAAATCATGTTAATAATTATCAGAAATTATAAATTTATTTATTTGATGATACAATTACGTTTCAATGAGTTCAAATATATTTTCTTTACAGTCGCATTATTCTTTCAATTTTTTATTTATTGATTTTGCAATTATGAATTTTTAAATACAAAAGTAATCGAAATAAATGTTTTCATTAATCGCATATTGTATAATATTTTATTCTTAACTATAATAATTTTTGTAACATTTTTTCAATGTTATTTGCAAAGTATCATCCGATAATAAATTTAAAAGAAAGACAGACGTAGTAGAAATAAATTTAAAAGATAGGTAAATACGTTTTAAAAGAGGATATTTAGCAGATGAAGCAGTAAAGATGGATGCCAAAGGCAGTTGGTATTAACTACTTCAGTCATCGGTATTGGCACGAGCTAGTAGAGAAAATATATTCGCCATTAGAATTCATGAATATTTAAGTAGGACGTGGGAAACCGAATCGTAATTGTACTACTTGCTGCTATTTTCGATTTAGAATTGCAACCTACATATAAATACACACATACAAATAAATATGTATACGTATGTACTTGTAATAATGTTGAATTCTAATTTCATTCGACTAGTCTCAATTTTCAACATTCGATTCTATTAAAAGTTACATTATCTTTCAAACAAATTTTTATTGTCAGATAAGAAATACCAAAAAAAAGAAAACAACAGGCGTTTATATAGGTGTCCATATTGAATAAAATAAAATAAAAAAAAGTAAAAAAGAAAACTGGTGAAACGTAGTTTGTAAGCTAATGAAAATTCGATTAGAAAAATTCAATATAGAAACGAATAAAAAATTGTTAGGAGTTAGTAGAAAAATGGCGACAATTTCGAGGAGAGACCTAGTAGGAGAATCGGGGTTGAAAATTGCAGAGGGCAAACATTATCTCGTTTAACGCGGGAATTTTCACAAGCGGCTGTTTTATATATATATATATATAGTTCGAGATCGTTGGAAAATTGTGTTGCAGGATATGCTTTTATGCAGTGCACTGCACGTATTCGTTCACCTTTGGATATTCTGGAAAGAAGTAAAAAAGGTACGTTTCTTTCCTCTTTCAGAGGTTTGAAGAAAAAAGGGGTGGGAGGAGAAAGGTGGAAAGGTGAGAGCGTAGGACGATGTAAGAAATGGAGGCAACTGAAAAGTGGGAGAGGAAGATGGAGGAAGAAAGATGAAGATAGAGGAAGCATCGTTTGAGTTGAAAAAGCTAAAAGGAGAGAAAAGAAGAGAAGATGCTTCGAGACAGCATCGATTTTTAAACTTGTTCAGCTGTGTTCAGGCGGGGAGAGGGTACCCCTTCAGAATTTGTCCGATTGAAAATTTATCCGACGCGCACAGTGTACCAAGATGGTCGTACACTTTTTCCCCACGTTCACTATATATATATATATATATATATATATATGTATCTCTTTTCTATTCCTTTTCCTTAGGTTAGGTCCTTCTTCTTCTTCTTTTTATTTTTTTTTCTATTTCTTTTCTTCTCCTTCATCGTTCTTATTCGTTTACTTTGTCGTACCTTTCCAAGATTTTTCTTTCAAAGCCTATCTTTGCACTTTCCACCTCTCTCCCTTTCTCTTTCTAATATTTTCTTTCTTTTTTTTCTTTTTTTTTTACTGTCTACCCAGCACGCAACTCTTAGCTCGTTAATAATTCCTTCGAGTAGATAGGAGTGGTATGAGAGAAAGAGAGAGAGAGAGAGAGACAGAGAGTATGCCTCATCCTTTGGATTGCTATACATTATTTTACACTTTAGAAAATTTCTAGAAAAGTCGAACTGTGAGAAACGAAGAACTTTGATTACGGAAAGTTCAGAAATTTTTGTCGGCTCTGGACGTTTTAGCGGCTTCATCAGATAAAGATAGAAAAAAAGAGAGAGAGAGATAAGGAAAGAATAAAGTAATCTGAAAAACTAACTTAGACAGGTAAGGAATATTTAAACATTAGTGAATGCATCATTGATCAGTTAAGCACTACTACTAGTAATCGTTCAACTAATTGCCATTATCTAGAAATAGACTAAATGTTAGAGAAAGATCAAAACATTGATCGAGACGATCTTAACAAAATGTCCACCTTGATCCACCCCAATTTCCTGAAGTATTGGTTCTATCATTAATCTTAAAAAAAGATTCTTTCCTAAAATTAGGCTGGTTATTGTTGAGTTAGTTTCTTGTTAGAAAGGAAGAAATCGTAAAAAAATCGTCGATTTCTAAACCTTTGTTTTTTTTTTAATTTTAGTTTTATTGATAATATATTCATGAAAAAGGTCAAAGATTTTGATATTTTAAGGTTAAGATTTTTTTTTTTAAATGGGATCATAAATCAATCCAAAATATTTATTGTTAAAGGGATAAATCTCACTAAGCTTTCGCATTCCAATGATCGTCACTGTCTTGTTTGGAAGAATTACCCAAGGTCGAGGACCAAACAACCCGATAAAAATGTAAAAGCGTTCCCTTGGGATCGCTTGGGTAAACACCGGAGTAAAATAGCCGAGTCCTCTCGCAACGAAAGCTTCCCTCCAACTTTACCGAAGATTCTTACCGAGTTTTCCCTCTTATTTTTCTGAATACTTAAACCAATATATCATAAACAGCTGATTTTTAAGGATTTCCTTAATAAATTTTGATAAAAAAATAACAGCTAATGATAATAATTTTCAATTATCTAATAATTTAAATTAATTACAAATATAAATAACAATTTTGTTATTGATATTTAAAAAAAAAAAATAAATGATCAATGCGAATAAATATTTTCTTAAATATAAATAATAATTTAACAAATGGCTACTAAAAATGCATTCAAAATTTCATCTCATTGTGAATAAATTGGGTCAAATATAAAATCTAAAAGATCTATTAGAGTATAAATGACCCGAATAATCAATGAACGATTTAATAGAATTAAAATTAGATGAAAATAATCGAGGAATAGATATTTGATATAAGTACTGTGTTAGAAAGGAGAAAAAAAAATTGAAAAAAAGAACTAGGCTACCGATTAATCCCAGTTCCGATAGAAATTTAATAGCTGGCGATCAGATTCTTCGGATGGTCCGGGAACTCTTTAGTACTGGTGTTGATGATAGTAGTGATAGTAGTAACAGTAGTAGTAGTAGTAGCAGTTGTAGTAGTAGTAGTGATGGTGGTGGTGCTGGGATTGTGGTCGTTTGGCAATCCATTGAGGTGTAGGAAGGGCACACCCTCTAGAATGAGAACCTGATCGGACTAGGTAGGTAGGTTGGTGGTAGGTAGCTTGCAACCTTCGAAGCCTTCCAACCTAGCTAGCTAGCTAGCTATCTACCAACCAACCAGCCAACCTACCTACCAACTTACCTTCTGTTCTATCTCACAATCTAAACTCTCGTATACCTTCTCTCTGATATCTGCACCTCCTTCTCTTCTCTGAAACTATCCCACTCTAGGTTAGCCGCTCTCTCTCTCTCTCTCTCACCTTCTCTCATTCCCTCTCTACTATCAGTAGGAGCAGCAACCTTATACACTATGGTCGCGGGCAACCACGTTCTGGCATCACTCCAAATTGCGTGCGAAATGATCAGAGGCAGATGAGAAGGCCGTTCTGGGATTGTGCCGTTCGAGCAACGTGTAATGAAGACTATTGCTAATATGATAGTCCAATACCTACGAATAACTTTATATGAAATCTAATAAACTTTGTATGTGTGTGTGTTATTTACAGACACAGGGTGTTCACCAAATTACTTATTCAATTAAATACTAATCAAAAACCGATTCGTCATGAAACGTAACAGGGACTATCATTCACATTTCTTTAACTTTATCTCTTTTACCGAACTATCTTCTGATCTGTCAAGGTTTTGTTAAGGTTTCTTTTAATGAGATAAAGAAAAAGGAGGAGAGAGAGAGAGAGAAGGAAAGAGTGTAAGAGAGACATAGGTGAGATCGGGACACGTGTTGCGTCAACTCGTCGACTACCTTCGTCCTGGAACTCGGTTATAACGAGCGAGAAACTAACGTCTCCTAGCGTACACGCTCTACTTGCCTTCTTCCAATATTTATCCTAAACTTTTACTCTATCTGTCTCTCTCCTTATTCCCCATTCTTCATCTTCCTTCCTTTTTCTATTTCACAAAGTAAATTGTTACTGCGTCCGACTAGGTTCTAGTACGGGTGCATCGATCGTACAAGAAACGGAATTTCTTTCTATAAAAGTTATTCTCTCTTTCTATTTCTTTCTCTTTAATTTTTTTTTTACAAAATCTTTTTTTAACCTCAAGCTGTAGATCTGTAGTTTATCTATATATAATTTGATAGTTTAATTTATATATATATAATATATTGTATTAGAATGGATTATATATATGAACATTTAAATATTTTCTTTTGTTTGCAATAGTATTAAAAAACTTAAAATAAAAATTGCGCTATTGCAAGGGGGTATCTAATATTAGGTTGGCAACTAAGTCATTGCTGATTTTAAAAAGCCATCTATCGACAAAATTCGCAATCACTTAGTTGGTAACCTAATAGTTGAAATAATTTTTTCTCAAAATCGTATTTTTACGAGATTTGTAGAATGATTAATTTTTTTTTTTAACGATAAATAAAAGGAAAATTATTTCAAATATTTAAATAGAAATACAATAATTTGATATGTGGGCGATCTTAATTGAACATTTCGAGCTTTCAAAGAAATTAGAAATTTCTGTGATACTAAGTGTACGTGTCAAGGTATATAGAGACACATGGATACATACATACATATATGTACATACTCATACGCAAATATACATGCTCATATACAGATAAAGATTAACGATTCGTCGATTCGAAAGCACGTACCGATCTTCTGTTGGACGTGTATGCATATACTACACCTACATTCGTTTATGTACGTTAGCGCATGATTATTGTGACAATTTCATTTCGTAACGTCCCACAGGGCAGGCAATGACTTCGTATCCGAAACGATCCAGGGCTCCTCCGTGCTCCTGCTTTTAATGTACCACTATCAGGGTGACCAGCGTCACTACGTTTGCTAAATTTCCCTTCGGGATATGTTTCGCGAATACTGAAAATCCATTTGCTATCTAAATTTCGACTATCCATTCCAATTCCTTCGTTAAAACTTTAACCCCCCCCCCCATTAACCGAGAGAATACATATCGATATTAAGATCGAGATTAACAAAATTCTTATAAGATATTTTTTATTTAATCCCTTAAGAAACAATTTTGGTTTAACGTGATACAACGTCGCTCAGGTTTACTCGATCCTCCAACTTAAGGGGTTAAACACATTAGAGAATAAATAATTATTTTAGTTGTATACAAAAATTTTTATTTCTTAATTTTTTTTTATTATTTATGATAGATAAAAAAAGAAATTGAATTTTGTTTTAAAAAGAATATCTTCAAATTTACACGTTATATAATTAAAGTTAAAAATTTACCCCTGTTACATGTTCATTCCTGAGTATAATAGTATAATCATTGCAAACAAAATTATATTACAATTGACTATAATAATCTAAAAACGAACAAGAGTCTTTGATATTGGATAACTTTGGAACTAAACGTTCGGATAAATTTGCATATAGGAATATATAAATATCCAAAGCGAAATTGTACAAAATGGAGTAAAGAAAAAAAAACGAATAAAAAAAAAGGAAAAAGAGGAAATCTCTCTCTCTCTCTCTCTCTCTCTTTATAGAGGGTGGCAAAAGAACGGACACTTTTCTATGATCCTCGGGCAACGAGGCCGATGAATTGATGAATTCGACGTGAGAAGAAGTTTTCCTCTGTCGATATCTCCCTATCCTCATCTCTGGGGGGTTACCTCTTTTCAACTAGCTTTGATCGACGTTACTTCAAAGCGAACGTGCTAGCTGTCTCATTTCAATTCTGTTTTACTTCGCCCGCATATCGATATCCTTTGTTTTTCGTCCTCCATCGTCTGGCCCGAACGAATGAACCAACCAACCAACCAACCAACGAACGAACGAACGAACGAACGAACGAACCAACCAACGAACCCCAGGCATCGGCCTTTTCTGAGATGAATTTTCTGCTCAAAGACAAGGATATATAGTAGACCGATAGTAGGGACAAACGGACGGATTCATAGACGGGGTTTTCAACGATAAAAAAAAAAAAAGAAAAAAAATTAGAGAAGAAAAGATAAAAAAGTAAGGGAAACGAAGTCTACGGGTAATCCAAATTTTCGGCGTCTCAAAGTATCCGCGAGTGAAAATCGAGTGAAAGAGAGAGAGAGAGAGAGAGAGAGAGAGAGAGAGACGAGGGAAAGGCTAATGGCGTTGGAGATGAGGGTGAAAGAGACGGAGAGAGGAGTGGCCG
>NW_015148971.1:3852558-3912322 GCF_001465965.1 Polistes dominula | reverse complement strand
ATATATATATATATATATATTTTTTTTTCTTTTCTCTCTTCTTTCTTTCTTTCTACTTCTTATTGAGCTTTCTAATATTATTTTTATTTACCATTTTTAATATCCTATTCCGATGGTTTCGGACTAAACATGTACGTTCGGAACGATTAATGAATTTCAATTAATTTCTTTATTTATTTACTTTTCTTTCTTTTTCTCTTTTTGGTTGAAATTATATTTAATTCCCCAGTGTAACGAAATTTTTCGCGCGTGTTAAAAAAATATTTATTGATTTGGATCGTTAGATCGAATTAATCAAAATATTGTCGAAAAATGTAAATCATCGATCTCGTGAACTTTTACGAATTATTTTTATTTGACGAATGATAAATTGGAAGAAATAAAAATAATAATATGTTAAAATAAAGAAGAAGTGTATCGTGAATTAAAAAGGGGTTAAACGTCAAGAAAACAAAAAAAAAAGAAATAAAAAAAAGTATCGGTAAAGAAAAGTTAGAGTAAAACGAAGTAAAGGATAAGAGGATTAAGAAAAAAAAGGAAAGAGATAAGGATTTGATATAAAAAGGAATTAGGGGAAAGAAAAAGAATAAACAAAAAGAAAGAAAGAAAGAAAGAAAGAAAGAAAGAAAGAAAGAAAGAAAGAGATAGATAGAAAGTGAAAACCTAGTTTGGTTTTATTTTCTTGGAACTAACATTCGGTTTTATCTGTGGAACGATTTAGAAAGGGGAATCGGTTTATGATAGGAAGAGGATTCACCTTTTTTCCAGAGAAGTAAAAGATCGAAGTCGATTAACGCGATCGTCTGTAATTAGCGATCGTAAAAGCTCTCCACTTGGCTGTTTGCAATCTGCTTTCGTGACCGATCGTTTCCTACACAGGAAGAAGGAAGAAAGGAAAGGAAGGGTTGTTTTAGGGTTGGTCTGCAAGAAATATAGGAAGGGATGCTTTAGCACAAAAAAAAAGAAAAAGAAAAACATCAAATGATACGGAATTAAACAGTGTGAGATCAAAGATCTATACATAAAATTGATCGATGAAGTTTACCAAGAAGAAAGAAGAAACAATTATTGTAACCCCATTGTTAATTCTGCTAACCAACCCCCATAGTTAATCGAATAATCGGTGGTTTTAGAAACACGAACGAAGACGTGAATGAAAAGAAGATGATAATAATGATGATGATGATTATTATGATGATACTTTCATTCTAGGAACTAAGTGAGAACTCTTATACTGTGTGTTTGTTTCTTATAATTATTTTGTTTAATATTATTGTTGTTTCTTATTCGTTCTACGATCTATGAGTAATATTACAAGAATATTACTCGCTCGTTAACTCCTACGATCATCTTCTTTATTCTAATGATAATTTCATCATTTTTCATTGATAATTAGAAGATATATTAAAAATGTGTGCTTATTCCTTGCGTCTTCTTTGCATCCTCGGTGTTCTCTTCATCGTTAACGGTAAGTCAATGAACTTCTTTTTATTCTTACTAATTAATGTTACTGACTAAATATTGTTTCGTTCATTTATTTACTCGTACACAATTGGAAATTGGTTTTTTTTCTATCTCGTTCGACTTTACTAGAAACATATATTCGAAAAAAAAGAAAAAATAAGAAGAAAAAAAAAGTTAGCAAAATTTTCTTTCGATTCATCGTTTTCGTGTCATCCTCTTTTCACCCCCGTTCTTTTCTTTTTGTCTCTCGATGGACGAGTGCCATGGAGAGCAACCGAAAGTGGGGTTGGAAAATGGTGCAAAAAAGCTGAACGGCGAGTACGCGGGAACACCACGTCGGTTTTATACGTCGACAGTTTTTACGGGCGCGTTGCCGCGTGTCAGCGGTCGTAATCTACGTGTTGAAATCGAGGATGATGGAGAGAGATGGACGAAAAAAGTTTTAGATAGAGAGAGAGAGAGAGAGAGAGAGAGAGAGAAAGAGAAAGAAAGACAGAAATAGAAAAAGAACGAGAAAAAGTTAGGGGTGGGTTTGTGTACGTTGAAAAACGACTACAAGATTTTTTTTTACTACATACTACAACAATTACTACTACTACAGAAACAAAATTAGATAAGGAAAAAGATAGCAAATAATAATAATAATAATAATAATAATATTTTAATGTAATGATAGTGGTAAAGGGTTTTACGAACAAACAAAATTAAATGTGATATGAAGGTGTTAAAAATCTACGCATTTTAATAAACAATATTATTATGTGTTTCATTTATAATAATAATAATATTAGTAGTATTGAAGTAAGGGGAAAAAAAGAAAAAAAAAATTTTATTAAAAAATTAAACGAGATGTAAGGGTGTTGAATATCTCTGCGTAAAATTGTGGCCCTTTTTACAGTGGATGAAAGTTATAAAAATATTTCGTCTAATGTTAAGTACCAAAATGGAAACCAAGCAATTTTTGTTTTTCGCTTTTTTTCTCCTTTTTTTTTTTCTAAATACGTTCCGCAACGGAATAACGCAAAGTCAAAAGAACGCTAACTGAATTAGTAGGAAAAAAAAAATCAAACGCGTTGAGAGACTACTTCTTTAGCTTTGTTTTTTTTTCTTTTAATTCTTTTTTTTTTTTTTTTTTTTTTTTTTTTGTAATATTTTATTTAATAAGTAACTAATAAATAAGTATTTTTAAACACGTACAGTAGTTCGAAATGAAATAGAATGAAAGCATTGCTACTCTATTTCTCGCAGTACGTGAACTTGAATAATATAATTTAATTACAAAACGCGTAAAACGATATTCGTTACGTGTTAATTAAAAACTATGTCACTTATTTGAAAAAATTACGTCGTCTAGATAAAATTCTTGTCTTTTTTTTTTGTTTCGTGTCAACGATTTTGCATTAGAATTCGTCGTATTCGAATAAAGGAAAACACTTTGTCGGATAAATTCCTACGAACGTTAGAAACACGCGTGCTAACATTCATTCGCATTAATAATTGTTGCTCATTATCGTTTCAAAGTAAATAATCGATGTAACTATCTCGATAAATACGAAATTGTAATTTAACGTTTCTACAAACAGGATTTAGTTACAACGAACGATTTGTCGAAGATATTTTCTTTTTTCAATGAAATTCTAGTACCCCCCACCCCCGTACTTTTTTTTGTCTCTGATTTCTAATCATTTTTGTTCTTCGTCCTTTTTTTTCACCCATCTTCCTTTTGTTTTTTTAAAGATGAACCTTTTTTTCTGTCGACAAAAAAAGTTCACACCGAAATCATTCGGGTTTGAACATAATTCGAACAAAATTGTCAACACTCTTTTATTTGCATCAAATATCAAGAATGAAATATTTCATACGTTTGTTCGTTTCTTTTTTTTTTTTCTTTCAACATATGGGTAATTTAATATTGTCTAATAGTATATTACCTCTGGTAAACCCCCCCTAAATTTATTCATTCATTCGGTGTGAAAAGTAAGACGCGCTTATACACACACATTCTCTCTCTCTCACTCACTCTCACTCTCTCTCTCTCTCTCTCTTTCTCTCTCTCTCTCTCTTTGGAAAGTACCGTTTTCGTTTAACGTGCAGACCAACTCGTAGCTTTAGATTTATCTGCAACGTGTTGCGTCGTCCTTGTGCTTTATGCAATAATCGACGCACAGAACGAACCTAAACGTACGAACAGAACAGAACGGAACAGAATAGAACCAGAACTGAAGAGAAGAGAACCAACGAACAGAACAGAATAGAGCAGAACAAAACAAAACAGAACAGAACGGAACCGAACAGAATGAACAAACTACGAGAGGGATGCGTTTGCCAAATTGCACAGGAGTTTTTGATGATCCCTTTTCAGTATACTACCAAATAATAATAACAATAAAAATAACAATAACAATTATTATTATTATATTATTCTAATTATTATTATTATTATTATTATTTGATAGTAGCTCGAATGAATTTTATCCCTTTTGCATTTACTTCTCTCACCCTCTTGTTCCTTTACCCCCACTTCGCTCCTTTTAACCCTCCCCCTCCCTCTTCGTCCCCCCATATAGGATATCGAGCGGAAATTAGCATTTTAGATACATACGGAATGAGTTTCGGCCGATTGTATACGCGTTAGCAGCATATCCCTATGAACGATGAACAACACTAGGATAACTGGAGAGGAGAGGAGAAGAGGGTAAGGGAGGGTAGGCAGAGGTAGTAGCTACGACTAATTTAAATATGCCTCTTGCGCGTTAATTAACAGCACACCAGGGAAAGCTTCTATTAAATTCGTTAAACAGAGAGGAGAGGTTTTGATAATAAATTTATACATTTATACATATGTATATATATATATATGTATATATATATATATATATATATATATATATATATATATATATATATGTTATCGTGAAAAACAGAAATTGGAGAATGTAAAGATTTGGCATGATCGTTTGGTATATGTTCGAAATACTACTGTATAAAAAATATACCCAAATATTCGGTCTTTCAACGACATTATTTGATATTTGCTAAAATTCACCATGTGAATCATGACATTCTCTAATTTTGGTATTTTATGATAAAATATATATATTTGTAGTATATGTGTGTTTATTTTTGTTGTATAGAGAAAAAGAAAGAGAGAGAGAGAGAGAGAGAGAGAGAGACAGACAGAGAGAGAGAGAGAGAGACGTGCGGACAAGAATTGGACAAATCGTTCGATTGTTTTTTCAAATTGATCATTTTCTCTGAGAAAATTTCGTGTTTACCAAGAATATACTATTCTCTCTCTTTGTCTGTCTATCTTTCTCTTTTTTGATGTTGTTCGTGCGATCGTAAAACGAGGATGGCAAGCAACATTTTCGATGTTACTAAAATCTACACATACATATATAACATATTACATACGTACATATGTACTAACATAGATAGATAGATAGATACACGTGTAGATAGATATATAGATAGATAGATAGATGTATAGATAGGTATGTATGTATATAGGTAGATAGGGCGCAAAATGCGCTCGTACAAACATTGCATAGTGGACGAGGATAGGGTCAATGGGCATAAAATGAGCGCTTATTGCCAACAAAAGCTTCGCACGATCACCATTGGAAATTGACTTGTCCGTTTTCATACGTCCACTGAGATTCCACCGAGAGAATGATGGAAAAAGGTTTCACTAAAATCCCAACTCTCTCTCTCTCTCTCTTTCTCTCTCTCTCTCTCTCTCTCTCTCTCTCTGTTATTCATCCCTTCAGCACCTTTTTCAATCACACTCTTCCCCTCTTTGATTTCTGTTATGTTCATTAAAACTAACTGCACTATTCTCTCTCTCTTTCTCTTTCTCTGAATTCAATGAAAAGTCATCTCGAAATCCTAATCACCGATTATTTCATTACTAATCTCGAATGAGAAAATCAATTGTCCATGAGAGATTAATGTTTCGTGAGAGAAAATGTGATCCCATTTGCTTGTTCCCCGTCAGTGAATAGACCCATGTATGTATTATATGTATGTATGTATGTATGGATTGATGGATGTATAAATGTTACTGTGTGTATGTTGTATTGATTCTATGTTTTTTTTATTTAAATAAAATTTGTGTGGAATTTCATCGTTGACTAATTTACATTTGATTTGAAAAAAAAAAACACAATTAAAAAGAACAAATTCCATGACATTATTATAATTAACCCTTATCGGTACAAATAATAAAAATATATTTTAAAATAAATATTTATATATTAAAATAAATAATAAATTATTCTTATAATACAGAACAATTTTATATTTTTGTGTGTTTAACGATATTTACCAAAATCACATATAATTTACTTTTTAAGTGAGAATCAACAATATAAAAACCTGACGATCGATAAGGGTTAAATATTCAAACAAAGAAAAAACTAAATTAATTTCTTCGATAGAATATCTTCTCGTTTTCGTGAAATATTTAGAATATGATCGATATGAGGGCTAGAGAATGGGATAGAAAATAGGAGGGATCGGTGTGGGTGTTTGTGAGGTGGGAGTTAGTCGTCATTAAAATCGAATAGATCTTCTTCGATCGATCTTCGAGCTATCCAACGAAGCTGGTACACTCTCAACTGCTACGGTTTCCGCAAACTACAAGGGTTGTTGTCGCTAATCGCAGGTAGGATGCTAACGAGGATGAGTCTCGAATATGTATACGATATAAACACATACAATTCATATATAGTAACCTACCTATACACGTATATACACTCATATATATATATATACACACGCACAATGCGAATTGTGCGAGTCTTTAATAGCTATGTGTTAGATGATAGTAGTTAGAGGGGAGGGGAGGAGGACGTACGACCGTCAATCAGTATGATTGAAAGTTCGGACGAACGGCGAATAACAATTCGTCTAAAATGACTGACAGCTCTTTACACAATAGCTCGCTAACACAATCTTCCCTTTTGTCAATAACGCTAACGCATCGCGTATAATAGCACTATGATAGAAAACCTCTTCTTTTTTTCTTACTTTTTATTTTTTTTAATTTCATTATTATCGTCTCCCCTTCTCTCTTTCTCTTGTTTTCTAATTTTCTGTATAGATTAGGTTGGTTATTATGTTGTGCTGGAATTTAAAGTATTTTGTATCAAGTGGACAGAGTGTATTAGATAAATTTTCGTTCATAATTTTTTTACGTAATTGTTTAGTATAATATTTAAAGTAATTAAATGTTATACTAAATATTAAACTAAAAATTACACTAAATATTATTTATATATATATATATAAATTATATTGGAATTTGTTATATTTAGAAATTTGGTGTAAAGAATTTTGACGCAACCTAATATCATATTATCGTATAGTATAATATTTTAAATAAATAGTACAAATTATGAAATACTATTTAATATATAATAATATTAATATATTAATATTTAATTATATATAATTAATTATGTATACGTTCAATTAAAATTTGTAATATTTCATTATATCATTTTATATAAATAATTATGTTAAAACGTAATAGATGTGATATTAATGACAAGTAAGAAACATAATTTTGCTGATTAATAAAATCAATGTTTTCTTATCGATCAAAATATTATATTAAATTGACAATGAGAGTCAGTGTTATTATCAACGATCATTTAAAAGGACGTCAGTACGATGTCAATTTCTCGACACTTTCGAGTTTATCGACGATCGGAGTCCCTATCTCTCAGGGTCTATTTAGCGAACCGTAGACAGTTCGATTGATGTCGATTAAGCTAGCGTAAATCCATGTTACGAGAATAGAGACTAGAGAACGTTCTAGCCGGTAACCCCAATTTTCATACTAAAATCATATTACTCTAGCTTGAAATAATATAGGGCTTCCAATCCCAAAAGATCAATACTTTATAAAATTATCTTTTATATATTTTTCATATATATGATTAATTTCAAATCATTCATACGTTATAATAAAGATGAATTGAAGTAGCAAATGATTGATTTTGTTTTACGATTGGTTGGACATGATTTGAAATAAAAAATAAATAAAATCGAATTATAATTTTTAGTCGTTTGATAATTATTTACATTCTAGACAAAAATAGATATTAGTATGTAAATTCATATAATAGTTACAATAACATGAGTTAAGATTTACAATAAGTAAAATTTATTAGCAATAACTAAGCATACCTTTTAATCATTATATATAATAAAATTTGAGAAAAAATGATATATTTGAGATAAAAATTATATATAATTATATATTTTTAAAAAATTATATTATATATTTATTTATTTTTTTAAATTATATATTATATAAGGGGAAAGAGATTTTTATATTTTGTTAATTATGTACAAAAATATATTTTATTATTCATCTTATATTCTTTAGTTCTAGAAATATTCTCCCAAAAAAAAAAAATAAACAAAAAATATGTTAAAAGAAAGTGTTATAATATAATATTTGTATAAATTAAATTTCATTGATTATGTAAATATATCATTTATTTGTCGATTTATCTATCTTAGAATTTGCGTATTATTTTTATTTTAATAAAATTAAATCTGTAAAAAAAATCTAAAAAAAATAATATATGCATATATGTATTATATGAATAATATGAATAATAAGTATATAGAGGTATATGTATAAAGTTGGAAGTGATTTTATCCAATAAGTAAGGCACCAAGGAAAATCGCTTTATCTAGGAAACTCATTTATTCTCGAAGGTTATTTTAGAGTTAAGAAGGAGAGAAAGAGAGAGAGTGAGAGAAAGAGAGAGTCACCCCGTCGAAAGATGTTTCTCACGATAATACGCGATAGTCGGGATACTTATAATCGACTGTAGGGGCTTCTTAGAACGAAATATATCTCTAGCACTCTCTCTCTTTCTCTTTTATCCTATACTAACCTTCTTCAAGAGATTCATTTCTTTTAAGGGCCTTTTCATCTGCCTTTAAGATCCTACTCAACGTTGCTACCTTGATGTTTAACTATCGATTTATTTTTATCTATTTAATCTTCCGAATCATTTTTTTCTTCTTTCTGAGATCATCTCAAATGACTTCTTCTCAAATCAGATATTATTATAAACGTTGTCCTTTTGTCTTTTTTTGATTTATTTATTTAAGATATTTTTTTATATTCTTATGATAGCCACTTTTAATTTAATTAATTATCAAGTATTCATTAATATATAATAAGTTTGATAATAATTATTTTTATTTTATATATTTATTATATATTTTTTATTTTAATTATAAATTTAATTATTATATATTAATTTAATTATTATATATAATAAAAAAAATATATTATAATTAATATAACATTAATTATATTAATATTAATATTATTATAATATAAATTAATTAATATAATATAATATTATATATATAATTAAATATAATAATTATAATAATTATATATATATATTATCGCGTGACTTTGTCCACTCTTATTATTTTTTTTATATTTCTTAAATACTTTTAATATTTTCAATAAATAAATAAATTTTTGTTTTTTCCAATCTGTTCAATTTCCTTTTAGGAATGATACGCATGAATATGAATTTTAACGCGGATAAGGGTTTAGAAATAATTCTTTTTAGATGCATTTTTTTTTTGGGTTCTTCTATCGAAACAATGAGAATATATCGCTCGTTATCTTCGACTAGGAAAGATCCTTTCATTAGAGAGAAAATTTAGGATGGCAGTGGTGCGGTTTGCTTGTATTAGAGAGCACACGAGCTCGTGGAAAACGATGATCTAAATTCCGTTTACACTCACGTTGGCAACACGTAGTATAGAACGATTATGGTGTATTTTATCGATGATACATCGTACAGCCCTGATTCCCTTGAATAATTTCTTATTTTTCTACGGTAGAAGTTTTCTGTTATATCTTAAGACCCTTGGTATACCCTCCCTTCCCTTCCCTTTGCTGTACCTACTTACAAGATTGAATTTAAAATGAACCTTAAATCGAATGATTAATTTTAAATTTACTTGTTGGATTTCAGATCGGTTACGTTTTCTTTCCACTACGACCAAAAAATTACTTTTATGAATTTTACTTTTTATTAATACGCATTAGGGTAACCAATTTTGTCCTATGAGTATCAAATGAATTAATTTTTAAGATACTATTCGTACTAGTGTAGGTTGAAAAGTTTTAACGAAAAGAACTTTTATTTCTTCTTTTTTCTTTTTACATAAATGTGAATTTAAATTCGACAAAAATTTGTTTCTATGCAAGACTCAGAACTTTTCAACCCGTTCACATATATATCTATGTGTGTTAGTCATATATATATATTTGTATCTACACATATTATTACAATTATCATTTTTAATACTTAATTACTTTTATTAAATAAAAAATATTAGTTCTATTTTTTTGTTTAGGTTCAAAACTTTTCAACCTACCCTCGTATATATCTATGCGTGTGTGTGAGTGTTATATATATTTGCATATAAAAATATTATTTGTTTCTTCGATAAAATATTCAATGAAGATTATTTGATAAATAAAACATGTCGATGAAAAGAAATATGAAAAATAAAATTAAAAAAAAAAAATGGTACAAATTTTCTTTTACACGTCTACCACTAACTCATGTATAGATAATATATATATATAGGTATATATATGTATATGTTAGTATGAAAAATGAATGTCAAGTTAATATAAAAATTTAGTGAACAGGAGAGTTAGCGAGCTCCCAGGGAAATTCGGTGGACAGTCTACATTCGCGGAAGGTAGAAGTGCTTAATAAAGTTTTAAAGGGCCGCGAGTCACGAGGTTAAGGGCGACCTTTTTGTAAGAGTTTTCCTGCGAGCATGTAGAAACTCGGCTACAGAAAACTCACCAGCTAATATGAGCTTATTTAAGCTCTGAGAAAACCTTTGCTTCTTTCTGTTCTTTTCTGTTCTTTTCTGTTCTTTACTTTCATTCTTTATATTTTGTCAACGAATTTCATACTTCTCTTTCTCTTTCATCACATTATTTGTGGTTATAATTTTTTAATACTTTTTTTTTTACATAATATAGAAAATAATAATAATTAGTGTATGGCTTGAGTCTTTTTTAATTGATTGGTTAACAAATAAAACGCGTTCAAATTTTTATTAACAAAAATAATATTTCAGTAATTATTTATTGCAGTGTACGGTTTAAAGGTTTAATTTAGTGAACGCTAGTTTACAATATTGATTTATTTAATTATTTTAAATATTTTATTATTAAAATTATTATTAGAAATAATTAATTAAATATTAATTTTTATAATATTAATTAATATAATTAAAATATAATTATAAAAAATATTATTAAATATTATATATAATTATTATTAGAAATTAAATTATTATTAAGAAATTCGATCAATTTTAAAATTGTACTAAATTTATGATATTTAAATTTATACATATTATTTTTTTTAAATTATTTAAGAACAACTAATAAATGATTTTCGGATATGAAAATTTTAATGTTAAAAATGTACCATCTAGTACTGTATTATTTATTTTTTTGTCGTTCAAAAATACATTTTATTAATTCTAACATTTTTTAATTATTATTACGAGACAGTTTATATTATTTTCATTTGTTGAAATTTTTATATACGATATCAAATACGTGATCGATAAATCGATTGCACAAATCGGGCCAATATATCGAGAAAAAAAGGGGAAAAAAAACTGTTGGTATATTTTATTTTCTCTTTTTAATATTACATCACTGTACTTGGTAAAAGAACAGGAAGGAAAGTAAGAAGCTTTTCTGTACAAAGCTCGAGATAAGATTTTCTACGTAAGAGAAGGTAAGAGAAAGAGAAAGCAAATAGTCATCCTAAAATTGTCATCGCAGCTCGTAGACAAGAAAGAGAAAGAGAAAGAAAAGGAAAAGGAAAAAGTCTAATAGAAGAAGATTTTGTAGAAAAATTGTCGCTTTTAAGTAGTCGTAACGTTTCCCCATTCGAGTTTTTTGTTTTTCCTCAGGTCTTCACAGTTAACGAGAATCAGCTTAAAAAGACAGAAAGAAAAAAAGAGTAAAAAAAATTAGGAAAAGGAAAATGAGAAAAAAAGATAGAGAGAGAGAGAGAGAGAGAGATATAGAGAGAGATAGAACAAAGTTTTGTTCAATGGCCTTGCGATTATTATTACGAGCATAGTTATCAAAAAAGTTGATGATTTTAGTCGTTAGTTTGAACTGAACCGATCGTTCAATTAATTGCATCAATTTTCTATTTAAATTATCTTTTCCGATATCTGTCCGTCTCTCTTACTCTCTCTCTCTCTCTTTCTTTCTTTATTTTTATCTCGTTGTGAAGTTATGCATAGATATTCAGAAAAGTTATGCAATTTGAATTTCTTTTTCTTTTTTTTTTCTATTACTTCGACAGTTTCGATATCATCGAGATTAACGATACGATTTGTTTTGAGATATTGAGTTCATGTATGGTCAATGATAAAAAGAAATAGAAAATGAAGAGAAGGAAGAATGATAAAGAGACGGACAGACAGGTGGAACTACAAAAATATGAAAAGGATGTTTAAAAAAAACCATTCAATATTTATATGGTATATAGGATATATTGTGCTGAATAAAAATGTTTTAGTAAAAATATGATGAAAAGTCAACCGTTTCTAAGATATAAGCATTTTTGCTTGATAGTATCATGATTAAATTAATGTTGTAATAAATGATTTGTTTTTTGAACATCCAGTATATAAATCATGTATAATAAATATTCTAATATATAAGTAGAATGCATTACAGTATCAAAATAATTGTTAATTAATCGAAAGAAATATGTATTATTACCTAAAGACGCCAAATATCCGATCGGAGTACCGTCCAATTCGAAATTCACCTTCAGACTAACGGTTTGTCCTCTGTCAAAATTCCTTTATTACATCTTGTCTATATGACTTTTCGAACACTGCGCATGTGTGCAACGGTAATAATAATTCTAATAAAGAGTATTTAATATTAAAACGTTCTAATTTTAGTATTTTTTGCATTCTAATGTAATTTTTTTTATCACACCTGTGTAGTGATGACTTCAAGGGTTAAATTATGTTATAATATAAGAAAAGTGTATTAGAGTATTAAAATAATTGTTAATTAATCAATAGGAATGTGTATTGATATCTAAAAGCTCGAATTATATGATCGGATTAACGTCCTCTTCGAAATTCACCTTCAGACTGGCACGTTGTCTTCTATCAACATTTTTTTATAAGGTGTTGTTTATATGATATTCCTAACGTTACGCATGTGTAGAAATGCTAAAATTTGAACGTTATTATCTTAAATTCTCTTTATTAGGAATATTACTATCATTGTACACATGCGTAACAGTCGGAAAAGTCATATAAACAACATTTAGTATAAGAATTTTGATAGAGGGTAAAGTGCCAATCTGAAGGTGAATCTCGAGGAAGACGGTAGTTCGATCACTTATTTGGTATTTTCAGGTAACAATACACATTCTTTTCGATTAATTAACAATTATTTTAATATTCTAATATCCTCTACTTATATTAGAAAAATTATTATACACGAATTATATACAAGGTGTTCAATAAGAAACCATTCAATATTTATAACGTTACTATTAAATTTTCGATGTTTACAGAAGATTTTTCACGTGTCCACTTTCTATTTCTACTTACATTTGGCATCTTCTTTTTATATAATTGCGAACTTCTTTTGAAATTTCCAGATTTCTCATTCACTGACATTTTCATGATATTTTGTAATTGTATTTTAAAGTGCGCTTTAAAAAATATTAAAGTTAACATCGCATGCGATGGAAGTCAATCATGATACTAGCAAACAAAAATTTTGATACCTTAGAAACTGTTGACTTTTTATCTTATGTTTACAAAAAATCTTTTTTACTTAGTACAGTGTATCCTATATACCATATAAATATTGAATGGTTTTTTTTTTTAAACATCCTGTATACATATATATGTCGAGAAATAGAAAGACAGTAGACAGATTTATAAAGAGAGTATAAAGAGAGATAGATGTGTGAGACAAAGAGAGTGATACAGATGTATGTAGAAAGATAGAGATAATAAAAAAGAAGGTAGTGATAAATGGCAGAGATAAAGAAAAAGATAGAAAACGAATGAGAGAGAGAGAGAGAGAGAGAGAGAGAGAGAGAGAGTGAGTAAGAGTGAAGGGATGGAAAGAGAAGGGAAGGTGAGGGAGAGCATGGATTATTATCGCGAGTGTAGTATAATAAGGATTTCTCAAGAAGGTAAGGAGTGTTTGACTGTACGTGACTGGAATTTTCTAGCTTGGAACGCTCGAATTACTTTGACAAACTTCCTCGTCTACGTGTTGTGGTCTTGATGGAAAAGACGTGCTCGTTAAGTTGGAAATTTTAGCGTAGCGAGTAAGTACTTACTTATATTATATCGAATGCCAAGTATTAACTCAATGTAGTACTAGTCGTTCGTTTTCTTTGAAAATACAATATTTTATTCTTTCGATTAATTCAAGAATCCGAAGAGAATATCAGGGGGAAAAAACTTTTCAAATTGTCTAGATCAAAAGATTTCTTTTTAAATTTATTGACGATGACTCTTCTATATATATATATATATATTACAATTGTTACAATTGTTCGATAAGTAAAGTTTGAATTTTTTTTTTTTTTTTAAATATCTAAAAGTAGATTCGAAAAAGTTCGAAATTTTTCTTCTTCTTTTACTTTCTTTTTTTTTTTGTGAGATTACTTAAAAGTAGTTAAAGTTTATAATATTCCACAAGTTGGAATATAATTTTTAAAATAATTAAGAAATATTCGAATATATCATCTTATTTTTTTTTTTTTTATATAGAATCTTTGTGTTACTTATCGATTGATCTAATATAAATGTACGTGTTTCTTACGAACCATCTTCTTAAATTTTTTCTTTTTTCATTAAATAAGAAGAAGAAAGAAGAAAGTAGAAGAAGATGATGAAATTTTTCTAATTACCAAGAGTCATCTTTTAATTTCGTTCGATATCGATAATGCGATCAAATAAATACGTTTCGACTATACGCTATAGTGCATCGGTCTGTCTTTCTGCTAATAAGTTTCGAATTTGTTCGGATTGCTTCGGGAAAAAGTTGTTAGAGATAGAATGAAAGAAAGAAAAGACCGACAAAAAAATATATGTATATATATATATCACTGCACACGTACTACTATAAATGTACGTGAAAATCTACACAGGGTGATTCATATAAAATATTACAAAACATTTTCAATCGATTTTTAAATATAATTCTTTTTCCCTTCAAAAAGAATTATTCATTTCGCATAAATAACTAACTAAATAAAACATCAATCGTTAACGGTAGAAAATAAAATGAACAAAAATTGTATCAAAGTTACAATGAAAATTCGAATGAATTTCAATTATCGTTAACAACCATTTTGAAATAATACGAATTTGATTTTGCGTACGAATGATGAATTTTTTCCAAACTTTTGATACTACCCTTTTATATATCTAATTTTTTCGTTACTAGCAATTTATACATATATACATGTTGTTGCCCATACAAAAAATTCCCATACGAATTACCAACCCATATAGGAGTCGTATCATGCAACGATGATGCATCTACGATTAAATTTATATAAAACGATACTCGCAAACTAAATGTAAAAAAAAAAAAAAAGAAATTTATTTTAAACTTCCCATAAAAAAAAAACTCATACAAAATTTCAAATTAATTTCTATAAAAAGAAATATAATAGAGAAATCTTGTTGTAATGTTCAATTCGTTCCACCCTTTATATCAAAATACATATTCTTGTACATATATACATACATACATATAACTATATATATATATATATATACTAGAAATAGGAAAGATGGCAGTGAAGTATATGTAAGTTTAAAGGCATTGTCAGGGTGCGCAGTTCTATATCGTTCACGGGGGTGAAGTTGGGGGGGTTCCAAAGAGTCGAGTAAGTTTTCCCGCCGAAAAGTCTAGAAAACAATGGAAAGATGGAAGAGGAAACTACGCTTACCCTGGTTCATACTCGTCCCTCCACCTCAACCCCAACTCAACCCCCTTTCTCTTTCCTCCTTCTCGTTTTCTTTCTCTTTCTATTTCTCTCGGTCTCTATCTTTCTTTCTCTTTACCACCCTTTGGACAATTCTGCACTTCCTCTTCGACGAACTTTAGCAATGTCTGGCCGCCTGTCTGCCAGCCGCCGATAGCGAGTTTACATCTAAAGATAGTTTCAAATCTTCAACAGTATCTATATGCTTACTGTTATTTCTGACGTCACCTCCACGACTTCTCCATTACTCTATTAGTCTCTCTCTCTCTCTCTCTCTCTCCTTCTCTACTTCTCTATTTCTATTTCTATTTCTATCTCTATTCTAATCTGTTTAAATTGATATCACCCTTTGAATGGGGGATCAGACAAATTTTATTTTGCTAATTAAATTTACGCGAGTCAATTTTGTGTTATTTTTTTATTCTTTTATATTATTTTATAAAGATAGTTAATATTTTTAATATTAAAAATATTATTGTACAATATAATTGTTTAAGAAACTAAGAAGATAATTATTAATTTATTAAACTTATATTTATAATTAGAATTATTAATTATTGTGTTATTTTTTTATTCTTTTCTATTATTTTATAAAGATAGTTAATATTTGTAATATTAAAAATATTATTGTACAATAATAATTGTTTAAGAAACTAAGAAGATAATTATTTTATTATTACATTTATATTTTTAATTATAATTATTACTTATTACTTTTTTTTTGATATTGTTTATTGGATTAGGTATTTTATAATACTTTTGGTTATCACAATATTTTATAGATATAATTAAAAATTGACAAAATTTTATATTTATATATTAAATATATTATTTATATATTTATTTTATATATATAATTTTATACATAAATAATATATTTATTTATATATTATACTCTATATTACTACATTAAAATATAATAGTATGTTATAAAATTGATTTTATAATGTAAAAATATTAATGATTAAATGATATAATCCTTTATTAAACTCATAACCCAATTTTTATTTAGTTTAGGCAACTATTTTTGCAATGGACACTTTTTGATCACTACTTTATAGAAATAGTCAGAATTTTGTTAATATTTAAATAAATTTTTTAGTACTCAACGTAACATCGATTGAATATTAAATATTGTTTTCTTAAATTACTTGAACGTACTATGACGTAGCCAATCAGAATAGGATGACTTTTATCTATTCATTTTCTATTATTATTTTGATATTTTACGTTAAAATTTGCTCCTTTTATTCTTGAGGAAGTTGAATCGTTCGATACTTTGTTTCTTTTTAGTTTTTTCATTTATTTTCGTTGAGCAAATAACATGCCCACTTTACTCACCCCCTCTCTCTTTATATATATATATATATTTTTTTTTTGGGGTCTTTTTCATTGGAGAAACCGTTTGTTTTTCTTTCACGAATTAGGAGAAAGTTTTTGAAATCAAGTGAAAAGTTTTCTTCCAGAGAAGATCTAAACTAAGATCTATCTTTGTTCGTTGTTAGTTTGCTGAAAATAGTTCCGCCTTTTTCTTTCTTTTCTTTTTTCCTTTTTATTTTTTATTTTTGGAAAGTATCGATTAAAGAAACCGTACGAAAAATTTGACCCACTTATTTACTTTTAACGAACAAAATCATCTCATTTGATCTTCAATTTCTTATAAGAAAAATCCGATTTAATTTACTCATTTTTTTGTAATGTGAAATTAATAATTTTTTTTTTGTAATACATGCATACATATATATAAATGATATTTTGAAAATAAGTCATTTGATCATTTGATCAGTTATAATAGAAACAGTGTATTGTATATATATATATATAAAACTGAATAAGTTTATTATTAATAAAAGTAATTACGAATTTCTGTTGAAATATTTTTCATTCCATTATAAAATGACAGTACACTCGGTACATTAGGTATACTTATTTTTTTTCTGAAAGATACTAAAAGCTAAACTGCTTTGATAAGAAAGTATGTAAGCATTATGATGTTTCAATCCGATGTACGTTGCAAGAACATTGTCAGATATTATGACGGATGATTGCGAAGAAATAAGATCGATCCTTTGGGGGTTTTTTTCTTTTTTAGCGAAAAAACTTTCTGATTTTTCTACCAGGAATAATACTCGACTGGAAGACAGCTCCATGGCGATTGATCAAACCTAAAAGGAAGAGATCTTGCAAGAAGAAGAAGAAGAAAAAGAAAAAGAAAAAGAAAGCTTGAACCAAAGAGAACAAAAATATATATCATATAGAAAAAGAAAGTAGTAGAAACGGGTAAATAAAAAAAAAAAAAAATGAAAAAACAAACAAACAAACAAGAAAGAAATCAAATCATTTAGACGTCGTAAAGGTAGATGAAAGAACAAAACTGACTTTTACAGAGAGAGTGAGTGGTAAAACTTTGATATATGTGTAGGTGAGGGGGGGGGGGGAAGGGGCCCATATAAACACGTAATATCCCATTTGTTTCGATTTCGTTTATTTCATATTTTCTTTCTTCTTCCATCTTCCACCCCCTCAATCCCGGCTCCACTCTTATTCCTTCTTCACCATATCTCTCTTTCTTTCTTTCTCTTTAGTTGCAATAACAATAACAACAATAATAATCCCATGTTTGACGTAACCATCTCGCTGAAAAGTCTGATTATTATTGTAAAAATTGTACCGAGAGAAGAAACAACGGTATACGACCGAGAGTATTGCTAGAGAGAATACGAGAGAGAATACGAGAGAGAATACGAGAGAGAAAGAGAGAAAGAAAGTAGACAAAGAGGAATATTCACATTTATGTATTATCGTTCGTGAAATATAGTATAAAAACATTATATTTTCATTCCGTCGTTTGCTTTCGCAATAACATTTGCGAAAACAACAAAAAAAATATAAATAAAACATAGTTAAAAAAAAAAAAATAAAAACAAGAAAGGAAAGAACACACGAGAGATGGGAAAGTGAGAAAGAAACAACTGACAAATCCAGATATTCATAGAGAGAGAGAGAGAGAGAGAGAGAGAGAGAATAAAAAAATAAAGAGAGAGAGAGACCCAGCTCACGAAAAATCCTGTCAGTCTCGTTTGCTGTGAAAGCAATAACGGATTCTACCATCGTCGAATATTCCTAGCAGATTGACGATATCATTTTGAAAGGAGACCAAGTGAGTTAAAAAGAGAGAGAGAGAGAGAGATAGAGTGCATTTATGCGAAAAGGATGCGTCGTCGGGGGGATTGTACTGGTTCTTTTGAAGCCGCAGAACGTGAAGGATGTACCAAGCGGATTTGAAATGACAGATCGCGAACGAGAGACGATACGTAAATTGCATTATTTCTTTATTCGATTCGAAGCTATCGACTGAACTATCTTTTTGCACTTTTTTCTTTTTTCTTTTTTATCAATCAAATAATAATATTAATAATAATAAAAATAATAATGATAAATAATCCTAAACTATCGTAATAATAATAATAATCAATCATAACATGACAGATTATTATCTATAATACTAATGATAATAATAATAATAATAATAATAATAATAATAATAATAATAAAATATAGTAAAAAAAGGTTAGCCTACTATTTGTAATGGTAATGTTAATAATTTGTAACTAATGATAACATCTAATACTAATAATAATACTAACTATGATATAGTTAATAATAATATTAAAATTGTAATACTAATGATAATATAATAATAAAATATAATAAAAATAGGTTAGGCTACTATTTGTAATAGTAATGTTAATAATTTATAGATAATAATAATATCTAATAATTAATGATAATAAATCATGACAAACATTGTAGACTACTATGCTTATTAATAATAGTAATAATAATAAAAGAAAATTATGACAAGCAAGATAAAAGATATATTTCAAAATATTGTGATGCAAAACGTATTTTTTAAATATCTACAGATATCACAAAATGTGTTCACAAATATGTTTTAGAATTTAAAAAGTAAGTGTGATTATTCAGTACATATGTATAATGCAATACATGCATCCATAATCCGTAGATTTCAAAAGAATGGACTCTAGCTTTGGTTCATCCTACAGCTGGTTATTTAAATCCTGATGTAAAATTGTCCAGTAAAAAAAATAAAAATAGAAAATAATAATAATAATGATAAAAAGATATTGGTATTATATTTGAACAAAAATGCAACAAATATAATGTGTGCATAAAGAGAATATGGAAACAGTTGCAATGATTATTTTCATTTCACGGAATCATACCGAAGAACCTAAAATTACTACTTTAAAACATTTGGTCTTCTCTGACTACGACCCTACACATGCACATGTATATACATATATGTATAATATATATATATATATATTATACACATTTACAGAAAACAATTATGGCAAACACTTGCTCACTCACTCGAAAATTTCTCAATTACACACATTCACATCTAGAACATTTTGAATAGATACTATGCTTGGCATCAAACCGCACTACTATGTTCTCTAGAACACCAAAACTAATCTGCTGAAACAAACAAGAGTAATAATAATAATAATAACAATTATAATAATGATAATATTGAGATGTGAAAGATTTGGTTGATTGAAACTTACGGAATAGTTTAAGAAAATTAAATAATAAACAATAAGATACAAATATTATAATATTTGTATTTCTAAACACTTAAGTACCATTATTTTGTACAAACAGGGTATTCCAAAATTGTGACACCTTAAAAGAAAAAAAAAAATGTTAGAAAAAACTTTTGTTTCTGTTCCCGCAAATTGTTCAGAGGAAACTTCAGCACCTGCCCAAAATAATTGATGAAATAATAATATTAATACTAATGAATATTTGAAAAAAAAAGATAAGGGTTAATCGTAATTTTCTTTTTTTCAAGTTTTTCACAAAATGCCGTATAATTTAAAACCTTTTTCTTGTTATCGTTAACGAGTAAAACGATCGTAACTTAGTCCAAGAACGTTTAACATTTCCATTAACGTGACTACCTACAGGAGTTTGTTCTGTGTTAACCGTTGACGCCTGCAAACAGCCAACTTTCTTTCTTTCTCTTATTAATACGATTAATTAAACTTTAACTACAACAATTTGCATATATACGTACATACATATGTATACACGAGTATGTTTTATATAATATAAAACACTGTAAATTTTCTTATCGTTTGAAAAACGTATATTGAACACAATCGAACTATTTTAAACATATCATACCAACATAAAAAAAAAGGAACACACGAAAATATACAAGTGACTTCGTTTTAAATAAATCGTCGATATATGATAGTGCAATAAAAAAAATAAATAAAATAAAAAATGTGTATACGTGAAATATAACAAATAGAAAAAGTAAGAAATTGGAACTGCGATTTCGTTAGTACCTACTATTCAGCAAAGATAGAAACATACATACACACATTCACATAGGCAATGTATAATGCAGTCGTGACGAGATAAATGGCAGCCAGGAGATATTCATGGAGATGGCGAAAAAAAAAAAAGAAAAAGGGATGAGTAAGGGTTGTGTGAGTGTATCGAGAGAAAAAGAGAGGGTATGGGGATGACGACTAGGTTCGTTTCAATTCGGATAGTGACGTCAGCAGGGGACTGGAGTTTTCGCTTAAAGGGTTATAGAGGTGGTTGAAAAAGCGGGTGGTGGAGTTCGGAGGTGGTAAATCGGGGGATGGGGGTTAGATGGTAGACACATTGGGACAGTGGAATACCAGTGTGTGTATAGAAGGAGAAAGCAAAGCGAGTATGAGTACGAGGAAATGCGCTAGCCGGGGAACAGATAACGCGGGTGAAATGTGCATGAACATTATTTTCCCGGGTAAATATAACGTAATGGGTGGAAGAAGAAAACGAGCTAGCCTAGGAGAGGAGGAAGTAATGGCAAGTGTAGAGGATGAAGAATAAGAGTAGGAGGAGGAGGAGGAGGTGGTGGTGGAAGGACGAAGAGGGTAGAACTGGTGGAGTTAGCAGAGATGGAAAGCCAATGTCGTACCGAACCACTGAACGGACTTATCTGTAGACTTGCGTTTTTTCTTGCTTTTTCTGCTCTTTTTCTTTTACTTCTTTTTTATATATTTCTTTTTTTTATATTAATAAAAATGATCATACGAGCAGAAAGATTTTCTGTGAAGCCAATTTCTAGGAGGATAGTCCTTGTAGCCCTGTGCTACTTTGCTGTGCTGTGCTGTGCTGTGCTATGCGATGTGCTGTGCTATGAGCTGGACTGTGCTTTGCTGTCCTGGCTCCCTCCAATCGAATCGAATCGAATCGATCGTTCTCTTTGCCGCTTTTGCACTTTTATCGTTCAAATGGGAATTAGAGAGAGAGAGAGAGAGAAAGAGAAAGAGATAAAGTAACCAGACAAAGCAGAAAGGTACGAATAAACGTTTGGATTAATCTATCTCTCTGTGTCTTTGTAAATAAACAACAACTCAAAATTCTTACCTTTCTTGTATCCTTTTTATTACCCCTTTCGTTTGTTTGCTTTATAAACACCCACTCTCCACCCCAACTTCCGGTTTCTTTTTTCTTTTATTTTATATTTGCATTGGCGAGATCACACGTAGTTAAAAGTGTTTAATCCTAGGTTGAAACCACGTTGGGGTACGTTTTTGCAAGTAAAGGCAATATCTCTTGTCAAATTTGTACGGTATAAAGTTACGCCCACAGCATAGCAGAGCCAACGGTAGACTCGGCAGGTGACGATGACGGCGATTAATTCCACTTCTTATGACATCACTGGGATTTCTCAGGCTACGTATAAACACTGACTTTGTAGAGTGAGAGTTCTCTTCTACCTAACCCACCCCCAGGTCCCTCTCACTCTCACTTACTCACTCTCTTTCTCTTTCTCTTCGTCGTCCTGTTGGATATTCTTGACGGAATGGAAATCGAGTTCGTGAGGTATATTGTATTCTATCCCTCTGACGCGATGCGTTGTACACAACAACAGTATAGTACGGTGAGAAGATTTCACTACTACCATTTCGTGATACGTGTATGAAAGCTAACACGAGTTGGTTGAATTACGTCGATAGAGATTCTCAGTAGGATAGAAAGAGAGAAAGACAGAATATAGTCAATGTGAGAATATGTATATGTTTTGTGTGTGTGTGTGTGTGTGTGTGTGTGTGTGTGAGAGAGAGAGAGAGAGAAAGATGGATGATAGAGGAAGAGAATTCAGCAGTGCAGCTTCTGTGCAGCTACGATGACTCGCTCGAGAATCGAGGGCTAACCTAGGCTTCTACCTACCTAGCACTAGGTCGTTCTGAGGTCGTGACTCGTTTTGAGGAGCTAGCTGATGCTCGCTAAGCATCTACAGGGGCTTGTTTGCTTGCTACTGACGCAGCCAGACCATCAACCTCTAGATATATCTATCTATCTATCGTCTCGTTAGTTGGTTAACGAGTCTTCTCACTCTCTCTCTCTCTCTCTTCCCCACTTACTCATTTACAGAATTAATTCTAATCAGACTTATTATCGTTAATCATTTTCAATCGATATACTTGTTTTTCAAATACCAATAAACAGTGATACAGTGAGACATTGTAAACACGTTAAAAGATAAGAAATATTTTTGTATAAATTGTTTATTAATATATCATATTTTGGTTCGTTTTTTTATACATTTTCAAAGAAATTTTTTTTGTTAGATATTATTATAATCGTTGATGAATAAAATATTTCTATCACAACGTTGTTTTTGACACTATTACTGATTGTATATAATACGTAAGTAATTATAGTATTTTCTACAATACTTTATTTAAAATTAAAATAAAATACATTTATTATAAAAAGTTAAATAAATTTGAATTCATTTGATAAATATTTTCTACGTCAAATGGGGTAAACGTTTTTGAAGTTTCCTATCGCGTTTCTTTGCTTGACCAGGCACTTTCGAATTGGTTGGCCAACTAGTTTCGACGTGGTTCACTGATACCACGGATTTTAAAAGAGGAGTAAAAACGAATATATATATATATATAGACAGAGAACGAGACAGACAGACACAGATAGAGAAAGAGAAATAGAGAGAGAGAGAGAGAGAGAGAGAGAGAGAGAGAGAGAGAGAGAGAGATAGGAGAGAGACTTACCTTTTGCGGAAGTTTCGAGTGAGCGTTTAAGGAATCTCTCACTTTGCCGTGGCATAGATTCGCTTCGCGTTTAATGATCGCGGTTTAATTAGTTCATCCGTAATTACCTACTCTCTCTCTCTCTTCTCTCTCTTTCTCTTTCTCTCTCTCTCTCTCTCTGTTCATTGAAATCGGCGAGGTTTGCTCAATCGATCTTCTTCCTTCCTTTCTACCTGTCTCGCAAGTATCCTTAACACTTCGAAATCAAATCTTCGAAGTAAGTTTCCAACTATTATTATATTATAATAACAATAGTTAATAACAACAATCAATTTATACTCTAGCAAAATGTCAACATTGTCGTTAGGTATTTATGATCGATCGAACCGTTACTAAATATCATACCTAACACCAATACATACAACTAAACATCAACATTTTGGTATGCTTTGGATACATGTAAGATTCTAAAATGCATGAGGAGGATACATAAATTGATGTACTCGCGCATGTTTCCGGTTCGATATATTCTCCTCCTCCTCCTCCTTTTCCTCCTCCTTCTTTTCCTCCTCCTCCACGGTTTGCTTTACGATCACGCTCGAATCTCACTAAGCGTACACCCAGATCCAGTCTTCCTCTTTTTGCTCACGGCTCGTTCGAGTTACGCTCAATATCGATCCTATATATATATATATATATATATATATAGACATATACGTATATAGAACTGTGTATATACATATGTGGGTCGTGGGACAATCATTTTGTTTTCTAATTTTTCGAGTTGCGATAAAGATTGCGTATACGTGGACAAGTGAAAGAGAGAAAGTGTGAGAGAAAGAGAGAGATAGAAGTAGGAAGAGAGGGTGGAAAGAGGGAAAGAGGTATGTTGGAAAATAGAGATAGAAGAAGAGAACAAAATGAAATAGGAAAAAAGTAGGATGGTTGAAAAAGGATAGAGAGGAAGAAATACAACGGAGAGAAAGAGAAAGAGAAAGAGAAAGAGAAAGAGAGAATTGCAGAGTGTGGTTGGCCGTGGATAGGGGATTTGGTTGGTCGGAAAAAGAGGAATGAAAGAGAGGGAGAGAAAGGGTTTGGACAGAGGTGGAACGTATCGCTACTAATATACGACGTGCCGAGGGAAAAAGCAGCAACGGTGCCAGAAACGGTGGTTCTGTTGGTCGGTAGCGGTTATGGTGTGTTGGTGCTGTTGTGTTGGTGGACCACCTGCTAAAACCGACACAGGACGACCTGAAATACGAAAATTAAAATAAACTAAATGAATGAACGAGCAAAATAAAAGAGAGAGAAAGTAGATGCGATGAAAAAAGAAAAATGTAGTGGGAATGAAAGAGAAGTGGTGGAGGGTGGGAGAGGGAGGTTAGGGTGAGACATTGAAGAAATATTAGGCGATGAATGTAAGGCAGGAAAAAGGGAGGGAATGAATGACGAAGAAGAAGAGATGCGAGGAAAAGGCGTATTGAAGATAGGTTAGTGTTTGTATGTACTGAAGGGTTGTTAAAGGGTTACTGCTACGTGAGAGAGTATATGAAAGATAGATAGATAGCGAGAGAGAAAGAGAGATAGATAGATGGTTGGTATATTTGCACGTGTATACGCAAATATATAGTGAGGGATGCACGCACCATGAGGCTATGCCCGGGGGAACCTGTTTGAGTCGGCTCGCAAATTGAAACCGTGCCGTCGTGTCTGGCTCCACGCCCGGAAGCTCTCATCGAACGTATTAATTCGTTTGGAAAAAAAAAGAAAAAAAAAAGAAAAAAGAAAAAACAAAAAAGCAGAGAGAAAGGCTGCAAGTGGAGAGGTGAGATCGGAGGAGAACGATCGAAAGGGCTTCGAACGAGTTACTGAAAAAGGCAAGTGTGCTGGTGTCACGATCGTTTTTGAATTATGTCATTCACTCTCGCTTCCAGGATTATCTATCTCTCTCTTTCTGTAAAAGATAAAAAAATTAAATTACGAAAGGTAAGAGAGATGGAGAAAGGGAGGAAGAGAAACCGAATTTTATATTCTCTTTTTATTATATATAGAATTCTTTTAACTTTTTTTTTTGAGGGGCTTTTTTTTTTTAATCGAACGTTATTCGAACGAACAACGATACGAAGATCAAATTTCGAATTTCGTTGGAGAAAAAGAGTCGAAGTATATACTAGTTCGATGGATTCGAATCCGTCGATCGAGAGATCCGTATCGTTAAACGGATTTCGATCGAACGTCGACGTATTGTCTGCAAGGGACGTACGTCGTTATCAAAGTTTTTAGGATAAAATTAAAAATTTTCCATATCGCGTCCGGTGTTAGGTACCTATACCTATGCAGTCATGTATGCATGTATAAATTGTATGTATCCTATACACGTATGAATGTATATTCCAGCACTATCCGTAACACGTTAATAGAATCCTATACCAGGTTTATACATTTTTATTGTTTATTCATTTCCCGGCAAAAAAAAAAGAAGAAAAAAAAAGTGAGCCATCATTTTTCATCGTTCGAACGTTTTCATAAACGCTAACCGACAATTTCTATTTCGTTTTCTTTTGTTGCGTGAGTTTTGATATTTTTTTTCAAATGATATTATAGAAAGGAACTGGGTAATATGGCCGGCCAGTTTTAATGTTTTTCCTCCACCTCGTGACTTTATTTCACATTTTCTCGATAGAGAAATTTTGAAAAGAGAAACGGTAAAGGAAAAAAGATCGTTGAAAATGGAGGAAAGAAGTAAACGGTATCTAGGTTTCACGAAGATAAGACGAGTATGTCCATCAGTGGGAACGAACTAGTAAGCGACATCGCGAACGGAGTATCGTCTATCTCCGCCATATTATCTCGGCCAGCTCTTGCGCAAATGGCGCGAACATCCGCAAGACGCTTTCCTAACTTATCGTCGTAGGAAGTGGCCTACCCCCATTTCTCCCCTATCCTTTACCGACCCGTGACTACCTTCTACAACGACGCTATGCTCTCTTCTGTCATTCCCAATACCATCCGTACCCCATGCTCTTCCGCTTATCCGTTCTGGTGTTAACTAAAAGATTCTATCTTCCTTTCTTACTTTCTTTCTTACACAAGTCTTTTTCTTTCTTATTTTTTTTTTTTTTATCAAAATAAAAGCATCCCTCTCTTTTAACTCTCGTACGCTTCGCTAACTTTTTCATATACTCGTATATTTATCTTTTTTTACTTTTTCAAGAAGATGAAATACGTCTTGGGACTTATTATTTATTGGGTCAGTAATTTTCTAACATTTTTGATCAATATTATTTGTACAAAAAATATTTTTCAAAGGATCTCAATTTTTCATGTTATAAACATAATTTAGCTGTATATATATGTATATTATTATTATTATTATTTTCATCATCGTAAAAGTTCTCATTATAATTCGTTGAAGATAGGACCAAAGAGTGAAATGAAGAATAAGTTAAATTCCGTTGAAAAAGTATTGTCCGAGTAAGCGATCGTTTATTACAATCACTATGAGCGAACAGCACTCAAGGAGAGGAGCTCGAGTTAACTTAGCATCAAATTAGTATTCAACGTTCTTGAAAGTAGAGCAACTTTTGGAGAGTATGAATTACTCATTAGCCCTTTCGTTTCGCTTGGTTATCCGTGCTTTGTAATGCATAATAAGGCTTTTTACGCGTGCAACTTTAACGATGTATATTTCACGTTCGTGCCTGGAATAGCACACAATTTTGAATCTCAATATCGAATGCAATTCTTGTATCGTTGTGAGAAGAAGAAGAAGAGAGAGAGAGAGAGAGAGAGAGAGAGCAAAAGATATATCATATTCTTTCTATCTTTTGGTTGTCGCTTTGAAGAGAAGAAGAAGAAGAAGAAGAAAAAGAAGTCTTCCTGTAAAATACGCTATATTCTTATTTGAATATAAAATTATATTGAAAAGTCTCCACGCTTTTAGGAGAGAAACGTTTCAATAAACTCGCTGCAGTAGTAGTAGTACTAGTAGTAGTATTCGTTGTAATAGCGACGGTAGTAGTAATAGTAGTAGTAAGATGAGATCAACGGAATATCTTTTTGCGGTTTGTTACCACTCGTATAATTGTGGAACTTTAAATGTACTCCGATATTCCGTGAAATATATTTTTTTTTCAAGAATCACATTCGTGGATAAATTACGAAAGATAACTCGCATTACGAGATTTCCATTTAAAATACGAATTCTATGTCTTTGAAATTTTTTATTACTTATTTTATTTTGTTATTTATATTTTTTGTTTCTTTTTTTCTGTTTTTTTTTTTTTAAACGTCAACAACACGTATACCCTATTATTATTAACAAACGAAACGATAACGAGTAAGGGGGAAAAAACCAAAAAGAAAAAAAGAAAAAGCTATAAATAAAAGCGTATCGTTGCACGTTAACATTTTATCCGGATTTGAGCGTATTCTTGTTGATGTTGTTGTTGAACCCGTGCCGAGAGGTTCTGACGAGCCTTGTACGGGATAGATTCACTTGTCATACGTCGATACACCATGACCATTCGTAATTTTCTGTATATTCCATTGAATATTTGTCGATAAATAAATTGCCAATTATTCTTTTTTCTCATTCGTAACGAGAATTATATCAAGATTTTTTTTTTTTGTTACTTTTTACAAAGTCAAACGTAATTTATTTTTTTGAAAGTTCGTAATTAATTACTCGATAACGATTATAATCACTCGTAGTACATTATCACGTATTATCTGTAGAAATGTTACCAGTGAGAGGAGTTTAGTAGTTTCATTCAATTGTTAACGATACTGTTACAAAGTTAAACGGATCGCGATCAAACACAAATCTGACCTAATAAACTCAATGAACATGATATCTTTGTCTTTCTCTCTCTCTCTCTCTCTCTCTCTCTCTCTCTCTCTCTCTCAATTTGGTCTTTAACAAACGTCAAAATTATCGATAATTGATGTTATTCGATAAATTATAATTTTTTTTCACAAAAAAAAATAAAAATAAAACGAGTAATTCGATAACATATTCCCTCATCATTTAATTCACTCTGTTTTAAAATCAACGATTTTATTCAGTCGCACAAAGAAAGTTAATGTTTTTTATTGTTTTCTTTAATTCGACTATACAATTATTGATATTCGATAATTTTTATAGAGAAACATTGATAAAAAAAAAAAAAAAAATAAAAATTCCCCATGAAACTTGATAATAATATATTCGAATATAATTTAAAAAACACGTCATCCAACGTATTCCTATTTCAATATATAATTTGATTTACACTCTTTTATCCACCCATATAAAGTTATTTCTTCTTCTTTTTTTTTTAATTCGATTAGGATTATTGGGATTTACGTGTAAGCTCCTGTATATATGAGACTATATATATACATATATGAATAGCAGTATGAGTAACTTGTATGTGTGAAAAGGTGCAGAAAGGTACATGGTACACACACGTACTACCACCACACTACTTTACTCGAGTCTTTTAGAATTTTTCTCTCGGGCGGCACCGTTGTAGAAATGAAGCCTGTTGAAGTTACCGAGTCTCTCTCTTCTAAAGGCACCCATTATATTACGTACTTTGAATTCCTTCTGTGCCTTTGCTGCGTTTCTCTTTCTCGAGACACCCCTAAACGGGGCGGGGCGGGGCGGGGAGTCTACATGTATCCCACCGTCATTTTTCAGTCGCTACACACTTTCTCTCTTCTCTTCATTTTTTATCCCACCTTCTATCTCCATCCCCCTATCCACCTTTTATTTTATTCTTATTTTCTCTCTCTCTCTCTCTCTCTCTATCTTTTTATATTTTTTTTGCATTCCTTTACTTCTTCTTTTTTTTTCTTTTATTTGAAAACGTACCGTTGTTATCGTTTCGTTGTAATAAAATTATTTATTTATGTTTGAGATCAATATATTGTTATTAAATTTAATTTATTTTTGGGCCCAAAACTTTATAGGATGTTAATATCAATCGTATTTTATTATTATTTTGTTAATAATCGTTTATTAACAAATAATAATAATATTATTAATAATAATTCGTTTAATAAATCTTTTCCACATCGGTATTTAATATTTTTTTCTCTATCTCTAGTTAAGTTTTTTGATATAAAAAAAAAGGGAGGAAGAGCAATCAAAGGTTTTTAGTAAATTTCAAGTTAGATATGATCGCACGATGTTAAACCTTTGACGCGAGTGTAAATCATAGAAAAACTCTTTGATCTTCTTTTATACGTAAACCCCATAAACGTGACACTCGTAGCCTTTTATCAAAGAATCATATTGCATTCGTAGAAACTCGTTTGCAAAATGTACAAACTTCCTCGTATTTCGTTACTTCGTTTGGAAAGTGAAAAATGGGGGTGGCTTTAGAAACAAAATAACCAAAACGGAAGAACAAAAATCATATTGAACCAACGTAGCCACGATTTCTTCCTTTTTTTCTCTTCTCTCTCTCTTTTTCGTTGTTGCCGCTCGTGTTTCTCTTTTTTCTTCTTGCTTGTTTGCAAAATTTGACAAATTGAGAAAAGAAGAAGAAGAAAATAAAAAAAAAGGATTGAAACGTAATAGGATCAATAATTTGTATTTTATTTTGTTATACTTAGAAATTTGTAATTGAAAATTCAAGGATATTTCGCGTAGATCCTGCATTTCGTTTTCTTTTTTTCTTTTTTACAAATTTTATTTATTTTAAGTAACAATTAATATTGTTACTTAGTTTAAATTATGGTTCTTTAAACGTGTTCTTCTTTTTTTTTTGTTTTCTTTTTATAAATTATCATTAAAATTATACTAAACGCAATATAAAAATAATTTTATCGATTTAAATAGTAATAAGATATACATTTCAAATCTACAGGATTTATTTTATTTTCTTTTTACGACATATTTCTTATTAATTTTATAATTAAAATTATTTTTATAAACAGAAACCGAAGTATTATATAAAATTAACATATTTGAAAAAGAAAGAAGTAAAAAATGACTAATGTTCGAAATACTTTTTTATTTTCCCGAATCAAAAACAAAAAAAAGGGGTTTTGGAATGGGGAGGGGGTTGGTTAGTTTATAGAGGGTTAACTCAGTTACAAGCTTGTGACGGTAGAAAGAGTATTAACGAAAGGTTCGAAGCTATTAAATTCAAAGGCTGCAACTGGATGAGAAATGGGCCGAAAGAACGAGTGGATAAAAAGAGAAAGAGAAAGAGAAAGAGAAAGAGAGAGAAAGAGAGGGGGTGGAACCACCCCATTCAAGTTCCTTTCGACCGTGGCTAATCCAGGTTTCGAGTACGTTTATCAAGAAAGTACGACGAAACACAGTTTGCGTAATGGCAAAGACTTCCACCTTGTTAAAAGACGACGACGAAGACGAGAACGACGACGACGAAGGGAAAAGAAGAAGGAAGGGAAGGAGTGGTAGGGGGAGGGGAAGGGGAAAAGGAAGAAAGAGTATGTCGAGACTTGGAACGGCATCCAAAGGAAGCCAGGGAAAATTGCTGAAGCGCGTCAAGATAAACAGAGCCTGGACGAGTTCTTTCAAATCGTTCTCCAATTTTTCTCTTTTCTTTATTTTTTCTTTATTTTCTTTTTTTTTTTTTCTTATTCCGCTCCTTCGTTTCCATACGAAGTGTTATATTTTATTTCTACCATTTTCCTCCCTTTCCTAGTCGTTGTGTCGTTTAGTTTTGTTGTTGTTGTTGTTGTTGGTATTGTATTGTATTGTATTGTTGAAGAGGGATGAGTTCTATATGTTTTCTATTTTTCCAACATTCATTTTATTTTGCTGGATAGTAAAGAAATATCTTTTCAAAGATTTTAATCTTTTTTTTTTGGTTTTTTATTATCTTATTTTTGTAAATTATTCTTTATCGTATTTATCAAAATGTTTCATTGTACCTGTATCGAAAGTATTGTAACCCTTTTTAGAGCTTTAAAGTAACGTTACTAATACGATTTTTGATAAATATTGAAACACATTTGTTAATAATCATTTTTTTTCACCTTCATATTTCGTAAATATAAATATCATTATTATTTTTATTTTTATACCTATTATAATCTTAAATTATAATTAAATTATTATTTACAATACATCAATTTGAGTCAATAGTTTTCGTTTAGGTATCATTTGTCCGATCGCCATTAAAATGTTTAAATAATTATTATTTCATTGACAATTGTACAGATTTGTGATAAAACAATTCGAAAAAATTGTCCAATAAATTTATGCGAATATAAAAAGTATATCTATTATTATTTTTATTTATTTAATAGACAAAAACAATGTTGAGATAAACGATTAACATTTATGCGGTCAATCAGTAATACTATTAATTACTAAACTTCTACAAAAACATATATATATATATATAGAACGAAAATTAATCAACGCGGTTTTGAACAGCCTTACAAAGTGTAATCACGGTTAAAACGATCGATCAAAAGATGTAACATCGTTAGCACGTATGTGTAAAGAACAGGAGAAAAAACAGAAAGAGAGAGAGAGAGAGAGAAAGAAAAAAGAGCCTAGGGTGGTAGAGGAAGGTAGGGGTGAGTTTTAAAATTGCCAGGTGGATGAACAAAATAATGTCCTTCGGTTTGGGGTAGGAAAAGGAGTGTACGACACGTAGAGAAGCGTGAGAAAGAAAGAGATAGAAGGATGAAGGGTGAAACAGAGAGAGAGAGAGAGAGAAAGAGGGGTGGACTAAAAAGAGAAAGAGAAAGAGAAAGGGGTGGTTTCGGTGCAGGGATTTCCTCAGGGACACGTACTTCCGCTCGTCCATTCGCGTTTTCACTCGGATGCTGTTCAACCCCCTACCTGGATTCGAATATCCCTAGGCAATTTGCCGAGCTGGCTCTTCCGCTAAAAACTTCGACCGTTTCCTTGTTACGCGTTACGAACAATTTTACAAAATACTTGGCTATCATGCAACCCCTTTCTTTTTGTTTTTTGTTTTTTTTTGTTTGTTTTTATTTCTTTTCCTTCTTTGTCTCTCTCCCTCTCTCTTTCGTTTTTTTTTTCTATCCAGTCACGCGATTTAAATGACAACCATACTGGATCATTATCGTGAATTTTGTTTTAAATCTGTGAAACAAGGAATCTCGATCGAATTTAATTCACTATACGCATATAACCACTGTAGCTTTCAGTTACGTTAAAAAAAAAAAAAAGAACCAGAATCGTATCCTTGAGCGTTTTTTATCCGCTACCGTTTACTCCAACCGTATTCATCTATTTTTTGTTGTTCTTCTTCTATTTTGGTTGTTGTTGGTTTTTTTTTATTTCGTTTAATTTTTTTCTTTTGCCCCTTACTCTTTCGTTCTTTCTTTCCAACTTTTGTGCTTTATTTTTTTTTTGTGCCGTGGGAAAAATTAGTTGCCTCGGTTGCGTATTTTCTCCCGCTTTTTTTTTTATTTTTGTTCTTCCGTCCAAAATGTCTTCCGATTGAACGGAAGGCTTGCGTCAGGTAACTTATCGAATATCGAAATTCCCTACCCTCGATATATCTATCTCAATCGAGAATTATCGTACCCTTAGGGAATTTCTACGGGATTTTATTCTAACCATATCATTTTTTAATATCGTTTCGTTAGAGAGATCGTTAAAAGGGACAGAAATAGCGAAAGAGAGATATATATATATATATATATATATATATAGAGAGAGAGAGAGAGATAGAAATAAAGATTTCATTATATTTTAATTCCTACGAACATATGGCGCTTGGATATTACATCTTTTTAATTATTTTACATTTTAAAATACTAATACGGGATTAAAGAATAAAAATATATTTATACATATATTTTACGTTTTTATTAAAATGACTATTTTTTATACTATTTCCGAATAATTTTATTTTTTTTTTTTTAAATAAAGAATGTAATCTTACTAAATTATGTGAATAAGAAAAAAATAAGCTGTATTTTCACATATGTATATATTTTTATTATTATTTATTACCGGTGCTTATCTAAAATCAATCATTTGAAAAACAAAAAAAATCACAATTTCAAATGTTATTTTATTAATTTCAAATATGAATATAAAGGTTAAAACCATCAAATATTTTAACACGTATTTTTGAACAAATACAAACACCCAAACATATTTTTGTCAAACAAGAAACATAATTATTACATCCATTAACATCAATCTCACTACCATATTAATCTTCTTCTCTTTAATGAATATAAATAAAAATATATTCAACCCCGAAACATTATATTCTATTTTAAAACAAATACTACCACGTAATAATATTTTTATTCAACAAGAATTGTTTTTCATCCCAATTCCATTAATCTTTCTTCGAATTTATATAATCCAACAAAAATTATGTTCAGTCCTAAAACTACATAGACTATTTTTGAAACTAATACATAATCATTTTCATATACCCGACAAGCCTGCCCAAAAAAAAAAAGAAAAAAAAAACAAGCATCATTTGTCTCTATACGATGAATTCAACCCTTATTATCTTTCTCGTCAATGAATTTCTTCGAACAACTCTCTCTCTTTCTCTCTCTCGCTCTCTCTGTTTTTGCGTTTGTGTGTGTGTCTCTTTTCGTCTATTCTTTGAAATCGAGTGAAAATGTAATAAATCACCTCGACGACAAACAATGCCCGTCTATAAAGTCATCGGAGATAAAAGAAAGGGTGGGAGGATACGGGGGTATACGTGCGTCGAGTTCGAAATAGGTGAACCCATTCCCCCCCATTCCCCACTTTCTTCATGTGTGTGCGTCCTGACCCATACACATACATACACATATATATAGCAAACACATGGGGGAGTAAAATGATGCTGTCGCGCGTTCGCCCGAACATTTTCTCCAAAATTGACGATGGGACGGGGGTACCGTGCAATCGCTGCATCATGTCAACGATGATAGCGGCCTCTACCTCGTCGAGGACAATTTGTTGAAAATGTCAGCGTACGTACGTACCTTCGAAAAAATCGACAACGTCAAGAGTCCAATGAGAGAGAGAGAGAGAGAGAGATGAGAGGTGGAAAATGCATTATGGATCTATGGGACGTTGTGTGCTCGATCAAAAACCTTGCGAAATCCGTTACACCGGATATCGACGATCGATCTTCCCTTTCGATAAACTTCTATTCCTACATATGAATTTTGTTCCCCACCCTCCCCCATGTATCTACAATCTATGTCGTTCTATATGTATACAATGGTAGTAGTTACATGCGAGTCATATTAATTGGACACTTTGACGAGTTATTTTATGGCATCCCTGTTTTCCCACACCTTTCCATCATTGGTTATTATTATTATTATTATTATTATTCATATTATTATGTTATTACGTGATTCTTAATGTTTTCTTTTTTTTTATTGTTTTAGGTTTATTATTATTATTATTAAAATTGTTTTTATTAGATTAAATTCGAATGATATTTTTACTGGTAATTTTTTTTTTTTTTAATATAATAATTTATATATATTATTTATTATATATATTTTATATATAATAAATAATTTATAATAATTTAATATAATAATTTTGTTATACTAATGTTTTTGTGGTTGTTTTTTTTTTCACATTAGTATCATAAAAAAATGTATACAATCAACCCTCCTATAACGCGGTGAGTGCGTACCGCGTTATATGGAAACCGCGCTATAAGAAACTCGGATTTAACCGTACAAACCAGGCTAATTCGTAGCGCGTTCTATGGAAACCGTCTACCGCGTTGTATGGAAACCGCGCTATAAGAAACGCAGAATTAGTACAAATCACATCATTCGTACCGCGTTATATGGAGACCAATAAGGACAAGATAAATTATAAATTATTTTTATTGAATTGAAGAGTTTATATAAAGAAATGATACCAAAACTAAACTAAAAAACTGTTAGAATTAAAACAGAATTTTAACCGATTTAGAATTTCAATTTTATCTTCAAGAGATATAAACTTTCTTTTTAACCCTTTCCTTGTTTCTTTCGTGTTTGACATGATGCAAATCTAGGGTTAATAATTACTTTATTATTTTTATATTAGAACAAATGAAGAATATTACTTACAGTATTGTAATATAATATATATATATATAACCTTATATATATATAATATATATAAGAGGGCTGTCGCATTTTCAGCTCCGCGTTATATGGAAACCGCGTTCTAAGAGTACCGCGTTATAGGAGGGTTGACTGTACAGTATTATATTATTACTTTTCTAATTAGAATCGAGATTAAGAGTATATTTTATTTTTTAATATTCTAGCATTTTTTTTAGTTACAAATTTTATATAACATTTAAAAAAACAAATAAATTATCGTCATCATTATCACTACAGTCTATTATTGACTTAATCAGAATTATAATATTAGTATATTCTAATTATAATTTCTATAGTTTCGTATTTTTTTTCTTTTTTTTTTTTAATAAATTTTCTATATAATATATTTTTTTATCATACTCTTTTATCACACAAAAGTTACTACTCTTTTTTAGTACCCCTTTAATATTCGAAGCAACTTAAGAGAAGAAATTTTCTTCTCATAATAAATCAAAATTTACCCTACAGAAATATTCACTACCTTTTGAATTTCTCTTATCCTTTATTTCCCCTTTTAATTAAAATTTTCGTAAACAAAAGTTTAAATATTCTCAAAAAATGAATATTATTTAATCATAAATATTTTTCACTTTTGTCATTTTAATTTGGATATTAATTAATTCGTATGCCACTATTATTCCTATATTTATATACATAAATACATACACATATACATACACATACACATACACATATATACATTCTTATCATTTCTCATTATGAAAAATAACATAAAGCAATTTAAATTGAATGATAAATTTCATTAAAAAAAATTATAACGAACAATGACCGTCTTCTAATCATAAATTTATATATACATATATATATCGTGTTATCGTATATTACACTGTTATATCATTTTAATGTGTTATTAATTAATAAATATGTTATTTTTGTTTCTATCATTAGGAACGTTCGAACACGTGTATGCATTCTATCGTTAGTTTTTATTATGAAAAAAAAAAAAAAAATAGAAAAAGAAAACAATTTATCTTTAATGATCAATTTCACATTTGAAATGTTTTCAAATTACGCGATATCAATGTCATTTTAATAGAAGGAAATACAGGAATAGTCGTAACGTCGCAATAATATTGATTCGAAATTCTCCCTCACTCTCTTTCTATACAATCTATCCATCTTTTTCTTTCACATTTTATTCCAACCATGTCCATATTTATTTTTCGTTGAAATAATAACGACGTAAAGGTGGAGAGCAACGCATATGAATCAACGTAGATAGTTTCCCGGATATTTCATTGAAACGATGACAATCCTCTCGAAGAAAAATGAAGCTCGTTTGCAGTACGAGTTTCGAGTTTAAAGACTGTGTGCATTGATATAAAGTATATTATACTATATTCATGGAAACACACACACATATATAGATAGATAGTAACTTAACGTAACGTAATGGTAAAGTAAAGTACTAGTACACGGTTATTACATATCGTAATATGTATTTCATATCAATTCACATACGTTGTCGATAAACGATGTAAAACATCCGATAAAAATCAGAGAATTAATTAAAAATGGTCGTCGCGTTGTCTCTGTATACACCTATACGTATTACACAGGTGTGTATGTATTTGAAACATACGTAGAAAGGGGGATGAGTGATATTTTTTTTTCCTCTTTTTTTTTTCTACGATCATTCGTTATAAGGGATTGAAATAAAATAAAATAAAAGAAAAAAAAATAAGTGAGAGAAAATTATTTCTCATATCTCACCGAGCTTTTTAATGTCATTAGCTTTGACTTTGTCGTCGGTTTGTTTTATCTATTGAGTAAGACAAAGAGAGAGAGAGAGAGAGAGAGAGAGAGAGAGAGAGAGAAATAGAGATAGAAATAAAGTAGATTAAAATACGCTCGAACACAGGGGGTAGCTGGTCATTTACCATAAGCGCAAGCTGCAGTCTCATTTTATCTATGGGGAAAATGAAGTCACGTTTTAAAACCATACTCTATATATACTATATAATAATAATAATAATAATAATAATAATAATAATAATAATAATAATAATAATAATAATAATTTTTTTTTATTTGTTAAAAACCGCAGACTTGGTGAATTTCAGATAAAATTTTGAATACAAATGTATGAATTGAAATTTTATTAAATAAATCTAATGTTTTTATTTTTGTTTTTATATAATCTTGTAAAAATATATTGCATATATCCAATCAATCCAAACGTAATAAAAGTTATCCAAATAAAAAAAATTAAAAAGAATATTTTATACTCATAAATAATTCGATTTGTAGATTAATTCGATATTTGTGTGAATACTTTCTTTCTTATTTTTATTTTCCTTGAAATATTTCTCGATACTTTTTTTGTTATAAATCTTCTGAAATAAGAAAGAATATAAAGAGTACCAATAGTCTTCATGGTTAAGTATCTATGTATGTATGTATGTGTGTGTGAGAGTGAGAGAGAGAGAGAGAGAGAGAGAGAGAGAGAGAGACGTTGGGATTTAGCATTTAAATGGTGGCAATTTGCAGCAGGTGATAAAGGTGATAAAGGTGACACGGTGGTTGCGAACCTTGTACCAGCCTGCCCCTTTTCCAACACCATCCCACAGAGTATCCTACGTACCTTCTACCAAGGATGGTGTGTCCTTCCCTTTCGATCTTGGACTCCCCTTACTAACACCAACATCGCTATTACTCTCACGTACATCTCTACTCAATCCCTTTTCTCATCCCTCTTTCTCCTGTCTGGTAAGGTGCTAAGTCTCTAAATAGCTAACCGTTCTTCTCGATTCCTTACAACCAATTTTCAATGGATGAATTTGAGTCTTTGCCAAAATTGAATAACTCATCAACAATTTTGATTTAATTATAATAATTTCATTTAAAAAATTAAATAATATAAATTATATATATATTATATATTATATATTATTTATTATATATTATTATAATATTTTTATTATAATATTTTTTATTATTAATTATAATATATTATTATAATATATATTATAATTTATTTAATATTTTTATTATAATTTATTTATATAATTTTATTTGTTAATTAGTGTTTATATATATATATATATATATATATATATATATATATATATATANTATATATATATATATATATATATATATCTATAATATAAAAATCAAATCTAATATTTTTATAGAAAATATTATATTTTTTATTATAAATTTATTACAAATATTATTACTGGCTAATTATTATTTATATTTGAAATATTATTTTATAAATTGCAATTGTGAACTTTTCTTTTGTTTTTGATTGAGAATCATTAAAAAAATTATTATTGTAAAATTGTCTGATATTAAACATTGATTCTTGATTATTTTTTTATCGATGAAATATTTTTCTTTATATTTTTGTTCAATAATTATATAATGTAATGAAATATGTATAATTGTTATTAGATATTAATTATTAATATCGACTAATTAACATTTATATTAAACAAAGTATAGATTTAGGAGTATTATTTCAAATCGTAACTATAAACCTATGCATTAGGTCAATGCATGTTCAAATATTATTATTGCAAAATAATCTAATGTTAATGTTGATTCCTGGCTATTGTTATTTATTGACAGAATATTTTTCTATACTTTTTTGTTCAATAATTATATCATTCGAATAATATGATATCTATTATGCATTTAATCTAAATCTTATCTAATTAATATTGATATTAAACAAAACATTCATATATACACACAAATCAATATAATCATCGTTTATATATAAACGTTTCTTTATGTTTTATTAAAATTACACCTAATAAAAAATAAAAAAAAATTAGTAATATCGATTACTCTCTCAAAAATATTCATCATCGTTCGATGAAAGGAACAAATGAAGCACATTCCAATCTTTGTTCAAGCTTTAAAGTTATTTCGTTTTGTACCTGTGCAAAGTTGATTAAAATAATATAAAGGAAAAAATAAAAAAAAAGAAAATAGAAGCCTCTTCCTGAACAAAAAAAAAAGAGAAGAAAAAAAACATATATACACGTGCATTCATCCACGCACCCAAATAAATAAAAGAGAAAGAGAGAGAAAGAAAGATAAAAACATACGAAGAATCATTGTCAAAGTTTGTTTTTTGAGTGCCGTACAGGAGCAGACCCATCGTTTTAACCACACATCGGGTCTTCGGGATACGTAGAGCTAAAATGAAAAAAAAAAGAAAGAGTAAAAAAACAAAAAGAAAGAAAAGAGAGAGAAAGAGAGAAATAAAAGAAGAAAAAGAGGGATAGTAAACGTGTGTATGTGTGTGTGTGTGTGGGGTAGGTATTCAGGTAGAGTGGAATCATATAGCACGGTTCGTTTGTATTGGAAAACAATTGGAATATTTGCACCTTACAGGCTGAAGCGTGCGAATCGTTTCTACCTTTTCTATTTCACTCTTTACCTTTTGTTTGTTAGTTTATTTGTTTGTTTGTTTAACTGTTTCTGTCATTCTTTATATCACTATTTTCTTGTTAGAGTATATTCATCTTTGATTATCACACTAGGTGATAAAGCACAAACGTGCAAACGACGACGTGCAAACCTAACATCCCCAGGCCTTACTTGGGCTAATTAGGGGGAAGGGGTCAAGCCTAATGACCCTGAGCAATGTTACCAGCCATGATCTTCGCCTTAACTGATAATCAACCAGCAACTAACACTGCGATAGCCCCACGTCTAACAGTTAGGCATCGAGTTTACGAGTGACGGACGAGTGTCTTGTCTTACCTTGTCGAGGCTTGAGAATATTCGTGTTCTAAAGGGGGTGGTTAGTGGGTGGGGACGAACGACGACGATTTGCAAACACAGCTGCGCAACCGCAGCTGCACGCCTCTTATCAATTCACTAACAACCCCTTCCTAACCCCGAATTCCCCTCCTGTTACTTCCTCAGATCCTCATCCTCCTTCTCGTTTGTCTAATGTTCACGTGACGATCCTTTATCAATCGATTAGGATCTATTCATTTAATTGATGATTGGTCGTTTGATGAACATTTTATAGGATTGGTGGGTTTAGACTGATAAATATTGTTAAAATAATTATTTTAATTGATTGGTCGAAAAAATATGTAAAAATATTTGATCAGCTATTTTTGTATTGGTTATAATTTTGTTTTTAATTTTTTAATTTTATTTCTCGTTGTATTATATTTATAAATTTGTATACAAAAATATAGATTCTTAATAAATAAATATATAATAATATTTAACAAATATTTCTATAATTATATAAATTAATTTATATAATTAATTCTAATAATAATAATATTTAATTAATATCCTATAATCTTTTATTTAAAATTATTTTATAATATTAATTACATGATATTAAATAATAAATAAATAATAATAATATAATTATATTATTAATATTAGAAATTATTTATAAACAACGTTTGTAAAGATATATTATTATTTTTATTCAGATTATATTGAAAAAATTAATAAATTTGAAATAGAATTATTTATATTTATTTATTTATTTTAATTATTTACTTAAATTTATGACAATAACATTTGTATTTTCTATAAAATGTAATGTGTTTAATAATTGGACAGAATTTTGACAACGTATAATTAATAAATGTCTTGTAGGGGAGACCCTATTCGTTTTGTTACCCTTTTCATGATACCATCGAGATATGCATACATATATATATTTATATATATACATATATATGTATATATAACTTGGTATACACGCGTTGGTCATTAAATCGGTAGTCCATGAGAAAGTTAGGTAGGTTTCGTATAGCAGTAGGTCGTTCGCGAACTTCCTCAACGTGAATGTATCGACTCGAATCTAATTATAAAATTCGAATTGGGCTTCGGGGCTTTGGTACAATGTTTGGTCCGATTCGACTTTGACAAGTTTTACTCCAATACAGGAATTTATCTTATCCTACTGACCTTTTCATCGATTTTAATCATTCTTTCTCTTTTACTCTGAATAAAAATTAAAAAAAAAAAAAACCAAACGTAATTACCTCGATATTTCACATCTTCATTTAAATGTTTAACCTTAGTAAACATACCAGAAACATTATAGAGAATTAGATCATTTTTTTTCCAACAAAACAATTCTTTAAACAATTTTTTTCAACAACAATCTATACATATAAATATATATATATATATATATATATATATATAGAATATAATATCAATTTAAATAAAATACATTTCAAAGATAATTTTTCTTCGAATAATATTAAATATTTATTAACATAAAAAAATTAATTTTATAAATTTAAAAAAAGTAATTACCGTGTTGTCCTTAAGATTTCGAACTACAAAAAAAAAAAAAAATTGAAAAAAAATTGAATATATAATACATCGAAAGATTAACCTTTCGATCTTGTATTTCTTCCTTTTTCTCCTTTTTCTGTTATTTTTTTTATTTTTCTATCGGAATCCATTCGAAGATGACGGAAACGTGCACGGAGACGTGACTAAATTTTATCCTTGGTAGATCCGTTGGAACGTCGATGGTTCGAAGTTCGCGTTGTACACGTCACTTTCCGGTGTGCAAAACGGGAACGGAATACGAAACGTCAAGCGCCGTTATGAAAGTGCAGCTTTTCCTTCTCTCTCTCTTTCTCTCTTTCTATTTCCCTTGCACTCGCATACACACACAAATACACATATACTAACTCACACTCACTTTGCTTTTCTCCTGTTCACGTTTTCGCACGGGGAGCTATTCCCATAGGACACGAACTTCATGGAAACATTCCTTCACCCTCCCTGTACCTCCCCCTCACCCACCTACTAACCTACCCATCGTCCCACCCTTTTACCCTTCCTAACACATTTGGATCCCCAAGTACAAAATGTTTTTCAAAACGGAATAACCCTTGCAATGTTTCCACTTGAGAAATAAATACTCTCGAGGATCTAACCCGTTTATATTATTTTTCTTTATCTCTTGTTTGTTTTGATTTTGTAGAAAAATAATCGTTCAAGTATAGATCATATATATATAAATTTAACAATTAAATATTTAAATAATTAATTAGATTATTATATCCCCCTTTTTTCGTTACTTGCTATTGATATCATCTCGCATAGTACGTTTTTATTGTAAACTTTTTATTATTAATTTATTTTATTTATTATTGTATATATATTATTTTATTTATATTATTATATTATTTTTAATTATATTATTGAGTTATTTCATATCATTTTTAGAATATTCGTATATATTATTTTTATTTCATATTTGTGTCACGATTTGTAAAAAAAATTAATTAATCGTCAAAGAAGAAAAAATAATAAATTAATAAGTAAATCTCTAATTCAATTATCATTTTTATTATTAATAATATTGTTGCATTATTGTTAAATAATATTATTGTAATTAGCAACTGGTTGGAATATATATATATAAAATCGATTATTATTCTCCCCATTTCTCTACTTGTTACCGATATCATCTTGCAGTTTGTTTTTTTATTACATTATTATTAATAACAATTGTATAATCCCATATATCTCATTTATATTTACCACTGATGATTCAGAAACAGCGTTTATAATCGATATAGAAACATTCTCGTGTTTTAATCGAACACTCTATTATTTATAATCGATTGTCACTATATTTTTCAAATATTTTCCATTAATATATTTTATCGCATAAATTATAAACTCGCTTTTAAATATAAAAAACTATTCATCAAAACTAATTTACCATATAATTCATTATCTATTAAGATCATCGTATAAATAAAAATTGATGAATTACAAATTATTATTTTTTTTTTTCGATAAAAATGTTGATCAACATTTATAGTGAAAGATCAGATTTTAATTAAAAGATGAATAAATGCGTTAAGTGTGAAAAGAAGACTAACCACCCCCTACCCCATATCGTATGCAATGAATAGCTAAAGGGGCAGGGAAGTTAACATTAGTGCTAGGTTTTCCATGTAATCCTTAAAACGACGTCACTGCTACGGAATTAAGAGCTATACCTACCTGACAAGAACCGAACACTAGCTGACGTTTCTCCTACGGTGCGAGACGGGGTGCAAGCATTGCGACTCGATTTAACCTCGCCTTTCACCTCGTTGTTACCTGTTCACAACCCCCATACATACATACATACCCCATTTCTACATACCCATACAAATCTATTCCTTATACACTTCATCAACGCACCTATACTCTAACACACATGTAACACACAAGCATGTATAGATGTAGATGCATCTGTACACGTTTGTAAGCGTATACGATCCTTTACACGCATACATATACACGTGGGTGTTTCTACAGATACATTCCTTCAATTACACAAAGAGACATACTCACGTATATTACGTAAATGTAAGTGTTTATACAGATACATTCCATTGATTACACAAATATACACGTTCACATATACGTAAATATGTTCGTAGGGGAAAACGTGTATGTAATACATAATAAGTATATATTTAGATACATATGTATATATATGGTAGACATTATTGCCAATATGGTTCTGCTCCTTTCGACGTTTCATTCGACCATGACCGTTCTCAATGCGTTTACGTTCACCGATATACGAACTTGAGAGAAAGATAGGTAGACAGGCTTTCGAGGAACCCACCATAGGAACCTCTTATTTTGCTGCTATGGAAACGCCTAAGGCGAATTCAAAGGTACTGCTAGTACTACCTAAGACCACCACCATACCAACCTCTTGCCTTTGAACCTAAGATATCCTAGGTACTTCCGTTTACACACATATGTATACGTTTACATGTATATATATATATAACATGTCTTGTATCTTAATGGCTTAAGCCTGACTTGAACCAAACTGAATAATGTTCCATTGAAATATTATGTAAAAAGATACATTTTTATTAAATAAATTATTAAATAAATGTTATTTTCTTTTTATTATTAATAAATACAATTTTAGGTTAATTATTATTGAAGATAATTATGGTAAATAATTAATTACAAAACTCTTAATTTGTTAAGAAATTGTATTTATTAATTATTATTTGATAAATAATATTTTAATATTTTTTAATTATAATTATTATCGATTATATTATATTATATACAATATTATATTACAATATTTATATGATTAATATAAATTATATTATTAATAATTATGATATATTAATATAATTATTAATATTAATTAATAATATTGTAGATAACAAATATATACAATATTATTATATTATAATTATTATTGATATTATATGTTACATTATATATATATTAATATTATGTTATAATTAATATTAATATTATTTTATATTATATATATTTATATTATTTATATATATATAATATTATAATATATTTTATATTATTTATATTATATAATGTTATATTATATATATTAACCCTTTGCACTTCGCTGTCTCACCGTATGAGACATCGTGATTCTAGCTTATCACTCCGATGTCTCAACGTATGAGACATTAAAGTTTATTAGTGAATACGGGGAATTAAGTTATTTCAGCACAACTTTTTGAGACATGCATGTTTTCCTGATGTTTTTTCTTAAAATAGCACAAGACATCGAATATAAATATAGTAAAATAACAAAGATATATAAAAAAATGTCAGCGGGTTTTGTGTTCTAAGAGAATGCGAGACGCGTGCTTACGACGGTACAAGAAAGGTTTTTATAGAAGCATATATCTTGCATTTTATAATGAGATTTATAATGTACAAAGAAATATTATCAAATAGTATCACATTTCAAATACAATGGAACGCTCTCGCTTTTTTTCAATTGCAACGCTATTACACACATACATTCTTTTGGTAAAAGTTCTTTATGTAAATATGTTCCTTGATGTCTACAGATTAATATAAGTCCAATATCATTAGAATCCGTTATTTGGTTCCAAAGTTATACTAACTAAATTATACTAGGATCTGTAAATGTGCCGTTTTTGCCGCGAATTCGCGCGGAGTTGCTGCTACCCAGCGTCGAAAGTCGTGCGGAGTGCAAAGGGTTAATATTATATTATAATTATTGTCGATCGTAAATTAAAACTTTTTTAAAAATAATTATCATAAATTACAATAATATAATTAACAACAATAGCAATAACAAAATTTTGTTGTTTTCCAAACACGATATTCATCCCTTTATTTATTTTTATCTTTTTATCGTAAAATAAAGTTTCGTAGTAGGTTACTATGAATGGTATGTACCTTTATCTCTTCATTCCTTTTTTTTTTTTTTTTAATACGTAAACCGAAAGAAGGTGCAAAGAGTTCTAGGGTTTTTTTACAGATCCGATAGTAGACGACTAAAGCTCTTTCTCGTGGAATACCAATTACCCATTATGTGAATGTGTGCCGCCGTTCGGAACTTTCACGCTGGAAGTTGGAATACTTTTTGTCATTCCTAAAGGGAATTCTTTCTACCGTTCAAGGGGGCGTTCCACCACCACACCATACCACCATCACCATCACCACCACCACCACCACGTCGTGTTGATTCAATCGCGAGTTAGCTTCTCAGGGCTTTTTTTTCCTCTTCTTTTTATTCTTTTCTTCTTTCTTTTCTTTTCTTTTCTTTTCTTTCTAGTATTCTATCGTATGCAAATTTAATGAAGGATATTCGTACGAATTAACGCGGTTTTAAAAAAAAACTGATGTAATTATCTGTTCGAAACGATATTTCATTAAGACGTTATTTTCATTATCATTTTAATTTGTCTTTGGTTTTAAGCAATCAATTTATTTTCTTAATATTATCTAATACCGAAACGATGTTTTTTCTTTTTATTTTATCGTAAAAATGTTAACATGAAATAATTTATATAAGACGTATTTTTATTATTTCTTGTTATTGTTAAGATTAATTATTTAAAATAGTGTTAAATAATATTAAATATTTAATTATAATTATTTATTATTAATTAAATTAAAAATATTTCAATAAATTTTTAATTTGTCGTCATTTTTAATGATTAGTGTTGTCTTGTATAATACTTCGCTAATAAGTTTTTTTTATTTCTTCATAAATAATAAAAATATATAAATTAATTATGTGCATGTTTTTATGTCACAATTATGGAACGTCAATTTTTTATTATTAAATTCAACAATAAACAAATGTTTCTAATTTTTTTTATTTTCACACACTAACTTATCTTTTGTTAATACAATTTTTTAAAATAACAATCACATAATAAATTATTTTAAACAATTTTTATGATATAATGATATTTATCTTAATTCTTTGTTTTATATCGATTTAAAACGATTAGGTGAAAACGATAAAACAACTATTTCGATTAGATGTTTGTTAATCGTTAACGCAAATATCTCAACTGATTGATACTCTAAAGTCGTTTAGAGAACAGCCAACGAAGAAGAGAAAGCACAGCAAACTATGCGATCACTAACACCAACAAAGTCAACTTAATGCAACCCTCTCTCTCTTTCTCTTTCTCTTTCTATCTCGTCATTCTCCTTCTCGTCGTCGTCGTCGTCGTTGCCTCGTTTCGGTGGTTTCTCTTTCAGTCTGTCACTTTAAAATCTGCACTTCATTATCTCCCTACGTCTTAGCTTTATTCGAAAAAGAGAGAGAAAGAGAAAGAGAGAGAGAGAGAGAGAGAGGGAAAGAGAGTATTTAATATCTCGTTCACGTGAAAAGGACGTTTCCTCGGTTAATCTTTCTACACTTACACACAGACAAACATAAATAACACATACACCTGATGACTAATTTTAAATGTTATTAACATCTTCACATCTAACAATCTTTACAGAATATTAATATTTGATTGTCTTTTTTTTTTGTTTCATAAATTATTAAATAACATGGATGTTCTTCTTATACATGTGTACATTTTTATTAATTAATTATCATATATGTTAGTCAGTTGCAAAGTTTTGAATCTAACATAGGAATAATTTTTTTTGTATTATCGTACAATTTCGATATAATTTAAATATTATACAATATTATATTATGTTTTTTATTATTTATTATATTTTCTATATATATTATTATATTATATTTTTAAATATAAATATTTTTCAATATAATTTATTAAATATAATAAATATTTATAAACATAATATAATATAAATTTATATAATATTATATTTTTCTAGCGAGTATATAGAAACACTTATGAAATTTCAAATTCCACCTTGTGTATACATAATTTTAAATAAATTAAAATAATATATGGCATATATAAAATATATATATATATATATATATATATATATATATATATATATATATATATATATATATATATATATTTCAATTTAATTTGTAAATGTTGTCTTTTTTGTTTCTTCTCGTTTTATTTTATTTTTTTTATTATTAAAGTTTAAAAGATTTTGAGTATCATAAAACAACATAAGATAAATAATTTGTATCGTAGTAGTTTTCTTAATCACATTTTATAACGTGACACACCCTTTTCTTTCCTTTTATATATACATAAGTAATAACGGAGAGGATTATACTTTACTTTCGCTAATGTAAATTTAAATCTAAATTTTACGTTCTCTGATGAACTTTGCGTTTCTGTGATAGACACGAGAAATATTATTCGCGGCTTTACGCCGAGTACTTACCTCCAACCTCCTTTACTTCATCTCCCATCCCCACTCCATCCCCCATTCCTCCACCATATCCTTTACTAGCGATAATTCGAGTTCCTTGGAAAAGACGTATCCGAGACAACAAAAGTCTAAGAGGTTCTTAATCTCGTTCTTGAAGAAACCCTTTATTGTCTTGATGAAAATAGAAAGAGAAAGAGAGAGAGAGAGAGAGAGAGAGAGAGAGAGAGAGAGAGAGAGAAAGAGAGAGGATAGAAAAGGGTAGAAAGCGTCTCGACGAATCGAAAAATTTGCATTACAAATATGAAATACGATGAAATGTTTTTTAAGCGAAACAAAGACTCTCGTTAACTAATTAAATTTAATGATTATATTTAATAATACAATTTTTTTAATAATAAAAAATAAATAAATTAAAACAATTATTTCTTATAACGTTGAAAAAATAAAACGCGTTTGTTAAGATTATTTTGATTATTGCTAATTATTGGGAGAGTCAATATTTCAAATAAAAATGATTATATTCATAGAATATTAAACGAAATATTTGCATGTATACAAAATTAATATGAATATATTATATGAATATATATATGTTACAGCACATATAAAATATATTGATAAATATATTTCAACTATGCGATAATTAAATTCTAAATATGATATATTATAGGTATGATAAAAAATATCATAGAAATAATATATGGAATTTTGTTGTATGAAATATTGGATATTGTACAACTGCTAATTTATTTTATATTTTCATTGAAGGATAACAAAATTCTACGAATACTTGTAAATATTTAAAATCGTAATGAATGAAATTATGACATTATCAAAATAATATTTCGTATATTATAAATAGCTAATGTATTCAATTTTAATTGTGAAGAAAAAATATATTAAAGTATTTCAAATTGAAAAAGTACAAAAATGTGATATAAAAATAAATGAAAAATATTTGTTGACGTCATATTTACATTTGTGACAAAAAATATCATATAAAACCTTTTGACGATGACCAATTATTTCACGAAACTAATTCCATACTTCAGTGCAACATACATAAAAATATTATTTTATTTGAATTTGAAGATATAGAAATTATATACGAATATTTTTTAATTATTTTAAAACTGAAAAAGATTAAAATATAATAGTTATTAATAATACAAGAATTTACTTTTTAAAAACGTCATTTTTGAGAGAGTGGATTTTATAGAAACCTTTTAACATATAAAAACTTAGAAGGATTTCTATTTGTATATTCAGGACTCGCGTTTGTAACATAAACCGAAAAGATTCCTATGGGTGCATATTATATTTTATGTTCGAATGTAACGTTTAACGCGTTTAACGGTCTCTCAAAATTATTAATCTTTTCCATGTTATATTATTTGGTACCTTTGTCAAGTATACTTATAAAGAAAGGATTAGTATCCTACAAGAGTAGTATAGTTAACGTTTCAAAGTGTTTATCATTTGTTTATATTATATATACATGATTTTTATAGATATATATATTTATATATATGAAAATATGTATACCGGAAACAGTCATACTAAGCTCTCTTATGTAGAGCTTATACGATCATCTAAAGTAGTAGACCGAACACGACGTTATGAAACTTCGGTCTATTCAACCGTACTATATAGGTTTTATCGCGTTCTTGTATCGTTAAAAATGACGTATTAAAGCGATATTCCCTCGGTATTATCCCAAATATACACCCTTCATTTCCTTTCACTACCCCCACCTATCCGCCTAACCCATTCCTCTCTTTTTAAATACTCTCTGTGTTGATCGTTGCAAAATTGTTTTTGGAAATGATATTATGTGCTTTTCGAATTATTTCTATGATATTTCCTATCGATTTGATGAATTTCCCCTAATTATTATCATTATTATTATTATTATTATTATTATTATTATTATTATTATTATTATTATTTTAATTTTTGTTATCAAGTTCGTTTCGTTTGATTGGTTTGAAAATATACTGACTTTTCTTTTTTTCTTTCTTTTTTTTTTTAATTTTTAGGGGTTGCGATTTATAAGTTGATAAATAAAAAAAAAGTAAGATAAATAATAATTTCCATTTATTCAATTAACAGGGAAATGCATGTGTTATTTTTTTAGTACATAATATGAAATAAATATAAATAAATATATTGTATAAAAACATTTTTTCCTTTTTTTCTTTTATCTTTTTTTATCCTCATGGTGGAAATCTTCACCGACACACAGGTCTATGGGACATGGAGTGAAACCGCGCGTGGTTCAATTTCACGGCTGATAGGAACGGTAGCTCGCGCCACTCAAAATTTTCCTCGGTCATATTATATCGATCAGATTGAGGAAAATTTCTTCGTACACGTTAGAAGTAAGAGATACGATATAACCTATCGAAAAATTTTCTAATAAATATATCCTCCTTAATGCGTGTTCGTTTCAAATTCCAATTGTATTCTTACAAATATTTCCTCAAAAAATATTTATTTTTCTTACCTGTCCTTAAGAATTATTTTCATTTTTCTTATTCTTGTTTTTTTTTTGTATCGTAAAATAAATAATCATTAACGAAATATCGTAAAACAATTCTTACGCGTTTGATTTTTATAAAGTGTGACGATGAATTATGATAACGAATAAACCAATTGAATGCATTGATATTTCGATTTAACTCATGTTCAAAAATTATTTATATTTTTAAATAATAGATTCATACGATTTCTTTATTAAAATCATTATCATAATTACAAATATTATTTCCAAATAATCAATCGAAACAAATATTTTGCGTTTGGTGTTATTTTCCAACGATTCAAAAAATAAAGAAAAAGAAAATTCCATTAACACAAAAATTAAACATGAACCCAATGTTTCTGGCATGAGCTGTACACCATGAATTGACATCAAAGCGTTTGAAAAATCCTTAACTTCAACAATTTTCAACGGCGCCGTTTAGTACTTGTATCGAAAAGTATCGAACGTATGTGAATTACCGATTGCTACCTAAAAAAGAGGGTTTACGTTAATATTGGTAATTCATACCTTCTATCGGTGAAGATAGAAAAAAGAAAAATAACAAAAAGTACAGAATGAGCAGGATAATGAATAGTGGTGGTGGTAGGAGGTGAATGAAAGTTGGGGGGAGAGGAGGTAGGGATAGAAAAGGTAGAGAAAAAACGTAGTAGAAAAGGGATTAGGGGGTTGACAGAGAGGTGGTTGAAAGATACGCATAGAAAAGGTCCACAATTTACAACGAACAAACCTTTCAAACTGATTGACAAGTTCTCTTTATCGAATCGTACACGTGGATGAGAGGGATGAATCAGAAAATCGACGGAATCGTAATGAACGACGAGCACTGGGACTGGTGGTCGTTTTATCCTTCTTCACCCCTATCTACCTACCCCTACCGACCACCTACCCCCCACCCCCTCCACCTTTTTCCTGTTCGCGACTCCGTTTCGATTGATAGCTCGAGAAAAAGAGAGAAAGCGAGTGATAGTGTGAGAGAAAGGAAGAAAATCGGATGAATTGCTGAATGCTGAATTCGCGATCACTCGGAACGTTTTCATCGAATTCACCACACCCCAAGCCTGTTTTTTTACATTTTCTACCTTTGTTTACTATTTCGAGAACCTTTCACGTTTCAGAATCAATTTTTGTATCTTTCGGATTGTTTTTTTTTTTCTATTTTTTTGTATTTTTTTTTTTTTTTAACTTTCCATAGTTTCGTATCTAACTTTGGAATAACGGATACACGTACTGGTAATTATAATGGTGTTATAAATAAAACAAAGAATATATATTGGAAAAAATGGTTTTGTGTATTATTTGTAGTATAATTTTAATGATTATTTTTTTAAATGAAATTTATATATATATTTTATTATATAACGTAAATATAATATAAATCAATATAAATTTATATATAATATAAAAATTAATATTATTATATTAATATTATTAATTATTATATTATTAATATAAATTATATGCATTGTGATATAAAATAGAGCCAGATATTGATTAAAATAATTTTTTATAATCGTTATTGGATTTATTTATAATATAATGAATATAATTATTATAGAATATTAATTTTTGTAATTTTTAATATCTTCTATTTTTACTCGTTAAAATAGAAATAATATGAAATATCTTAATTTTTATCTCATTTAATTTTAATTTCAATAGGACGCGCACGTATTGTTTTTTAAATTAATTTTTGGCCAAACAAACCACCTTAATTTTTACTAACAATATTATCAAATTTATTTATAGAATTTTTTTTATTGCATACATTAAATTTGTTATTTTTTTTTCCCTTCTTAGTTGACTTTTTTACATTTTTCTTTTTCCTCTTCTTTCTTTTTATTATACGTTGTCTTGGCCAAAAGAGAGAGGATAGTTCAAGGAGTAAGGTGGAAATAAGTTAAAAAGAAAAAGGATAACTATATCGGTGTGAGAAAGTATCGAATTTAGACCCCCTTTCGTAATGCGACGGTATCGAATAAATAAAAAAGTAATGGCGTTCCTTCGCTTGAATTTTCCATAACATTGTACTCGCTTTTCCTAGATATTCTATGTACTCTCTCTTTCTCTCTCTCTCTCTCTCTTCCTATATTTCTCTTTGGCTCTTTTTCTGTCTTGGTTTATTTCTTTTTATATGTGCTTGCTTTCGTTTGAGAAAGAAACGATTACGTGAGCTCGTGCTTTAACGGACGATCGTTGAAGCTATCGGAAGATTTTTTTTTTCTTCTTTTTCTTTCTCCTCTTCTTTTTCTTCTATTTTCTTTTTTTGTTCTTTCACTTTATCTCCTTTTCTTGAAAAATATTCCACGGAAATCTAAAGTTCACTCTTTGTCTATATTTATATTCTCATCTTCTTCTTTTTTCTTTTTCTAACAAAGTACTTGCTAGTATTCCGAATGGTATTAAAGTGATTTTAGATTTTTATTTTATTTTTTTGTTTTTCTCTCAAATCGAATAAATAAATGCATACGATAGTGTTATGAAAAATATATTAACCAATTTTTATTCTCGATATTTAGTAAAATTGATTTTTATTATTATTTATTTCTATGCTTTATTTTATCTATTTATTTTTAGTTATTTAATTTTAATTAATATTAAGAAGAATTTATCATCGATGAGAATAAAATTTATCTGAAAATTAAAAAAGAAAAAAAATAATTATTTTTTAATGGAATAGAATTTTGTTTTATTTCATTTCATTTTTCGCGTGTACACGAACGATTATTTTTTGTTGTTATATATATTTTTCGTTCTTTTTTTTTTTTTTGATAAGATCGATCGATTCAATTTCTTCTTTCGAACAAAATATAGAGACTTCCATGGATAGTATTAGTTTTCAGTTTATATAAAATCGATTTTTGTTATACTGTGCTTTTTCTCAAATCTGGTTGGTATGTGTGTTTTACGTGTATAAAATCAATCGGATTTCTTTCATTAATCATTGAAAAATCCGTTGCCATTCTCTTCTTCTCCTCCTCCACCGCTTCCTCCATTTTTTGACAGAATTTATAATATTATCTTTGATTAACAGATTATTTATATTTGATCACATATATCATAGATCACATGTATCATTTTTGAACAATTTAATTTCTTTCTTTTTGATTTGACAAATGAAATTTATATTTATTCGACTAAGAAATAAGCAATGTAATATAAAAATGTAATTTTCAATATAAAAAAAATACTAGTTCTATTTTTTTAGAAATAAAATACTACAAAGTGTAACACACAGTAAAAAAACAAAACAAATAATTTTTAACTTGTTATTTGTTTAGATAAGAGAATACTAAAAAAAATGTTTTCAATAAATAAACAAAAAATGAAATTTTGTTTAATTTACTTTTAGTTTGTATAGTGTTTTATTTATTTCGATAGAAAATATTAAAAAAGAGAAGAGAGAAAGAAGTTGTTTTCATTAAAAAATACTACGCACGTATAATTTTTTATTTATATTATTACAACAGTGTGTAAGTGTGTTATTTATTGAAATAAATATTATTACAAATTTCTACGCAATATTATTATAAAAATATCTATATTCATATTTATTTATTTGTTAATTAATATTGATGAGAAAACAAATAATATTCACGTTAGCCAAAAATATCAAAATTCTTTATTGAAATTCGAGAGTATTGAGAAAATAAAAAACTGCTGTTCATATTCTATAAAAAAAAAAAAAAAAAAAAACAGGAACACAACTAGCATCTCGAAAATTACAGCTTTACAGCTTTGCATTGAAGTTTGTTTTTTCTATTTTTTTTTTCTTTTTTTGATCATTGAAATATTAATCAATAAAATATGAAATCTTATTCTATTGAACAAACAAAAGATACAAAAATTTCGATACGTGGTATGCGTTTGATAAAATATTATTTTCTCTTGCACAATCCTGTCTATGAAAAAGATTATAAAAAGAATAAAAAGAAAATAAAGTAAGAAAGGGAAAAGAGAGAGAAAGAGAAAAAGGAAATCCTAGGAAATGAAGAAAAATTTCGAAGCGCGTACCCAGCACTATTACATTTCCCTCGTATTTACCCACACTTTTCCTCTATGAAAAACGTAGTTCTCGATGATGAAGCATACACATGGAGTATTTGAATACACGAATAGGCACACGAGTGGAATTACTTCAAATCCCTTTTCGCGTACTTTTGTAGAAAGGCGTGAGTTACATATGCGTTATATATATATATATATATATATATATATTGGAACCTTGATATGGACGAAACTCGTAATTGAAAATCAAATTTGTAATACGTTGCACCAACGTATATATATATATATATATTTTTTTTTTTTTATTTCTTTTTTTTCTCTCTCTCTCTCTCTCACTCTCTTTTTTTTCCTCGTATTTAAAAAATAATTTTTTTCATTTTTTATTAAAAAAATTTTTTTTTTTTTCTATAAATCAAAAGAGCTCACGTATTCGTTTGAGGGTAAAAAAAAAGCAGAGAAAAAAAATGTTATGAGTACCATTGGACGGTGCACGATCATCGCGCCACTTGTTCGACATAATCTTTTTTTCCCTTTCTGAAAATTGCTTCGTCAGACGGATAAAGTTCTCCCTTTCTCTCTCTCTCTCTCTTGGTAACGTCATCGAATCGAACCTACATCTAAATTGTTCTTTTTACGTTCGAGTAAATTTATATCGATATATTTGATATTTTGTAGGGGATGTAGATATTATGCAAATCCTTTCTATCCAAATTTTCTATTTTTTTTTCATCGAATATTTTGTCTCACCATGTATATAAACAAAATATTTCATCATATTCTTTTATGTTTTTTTGTTTGCACAATTCAATCATTTATTAATTTTTCTATGATAGAGAAAGTTCAAAGTGCCAATGAACAACAAAATGGAGGAGTGAACTCCTCTAGGAGTAAGAGTTCAATTATGTTGAAAAAAATTAAAAGGGACACGTACACATACAAAACAGTCATTACTCTCTGTAGCAATGAAATAAAAAGTGGAATGTAATTTACAAAAAATTATAATGTATGTAACTTATAAGAAATTATCTAAAAGAATGATATTTATATCGAATTTCGTGAGTTGCAATACGCGTATTTAAGTTCGAAATTTTTCCAACATGGAGTCCTCTCGTTGATTCAGATAGGTTATGTTGAGATGATGAAAACAAGGATTAATTATATGAAATAAAAATGTAATTGAATCAATAGAAATGGAATATTTTATTGGAAAGAATTAGAAGAAAGAAAATAGAAAGAACAATTTTGAAAGTTGACTCAGTAATGAGCTCACAAAAATGAGGCTAAGAGTGGGGAGAATGCAATTACAGCGTTTCGGATAATTTCAAAAGAATTGACGCGTGTAATTTGAATATACATTAAAGAAATTATATTTTAATCTCATTAAGCAATAATTCAATAACACTTTCTCACAATTATAATTAATATTTTTTTAAAATTGTATATATGAACAAATTACACCAATTGTTTCTGTAATTAATACACATTAGCAACATATTATTTTCAAGTATTCCTGTAAATTGAATTAAATTTAACGCACGTAGATTATTCTTTTTTTTAAAAAAAAAAAAGAACAAAAAGGAAAAAACCCTTTACATTGAAATAACAATCTTATATATATATATATATTTTCAAAACCTAAACTCGCTAGAAAAAATAGACAAAATAAATAATCGTATAGGAAATAAAAAAAAAGGTATAGATTAAGGAATTTTGCAGTAAACCATTTCTCCGAGTTTTCTTCTTATATCTTAAACACGACTGGTACTATCTATCTATCCATCTCTATCTATCTGTATATATATATATATATATTATATTTCATTGTAAAAAAGGGTAGAAAGAATGGCGCATAATCGTGTGGTAGAGTAAGAAGATAGAAAAGAGAAAGAATAGAAGAAAGTGAGGGTGAGTAGCGATAAAATAAATCCTTTTGCATCGCGATTACACACGTTTGGAGAGCTGGACCCTGGAAGAGGATAGTAACCGGAACGCACTACATTATAAATTCCGTATCATTTCTCATCCGGACTGTGAGCGTACGCTAGCTAACTCGACCGCAACCTCTACTTCTCTCTCTCTCTCTATATATATATATATATATATCTGTATACCTACTCTTATATCACAAATGCATACGTACATTGTTAAATACATAAGCAAGTATGTATATATATATGTATATATATATATGTATATGCATTATAGATAAATGATGTACACGTATATATTACCTTCTTCCTTTTATAATATTTAAGTCTGCCCTTTTAAAGCAATTTCGTCGAGCCGTAAGTACCTTTTTTCCAGTTTCTTCTTTTTCTTCTTCAATTCCACCTTTTCCTCTTCCTTCTTTTGCTACTCTTTGCCGTGGATCGTTACGTTTCTAGATTGAAAGATAACATTTTTATTAGTATGTGAATTTCTATCCTCTATCTTATAACGAATAAGAAGTGGAAATAAATTGTGATGTTTTTTGCGAAATATCTTGTCTTTTTAATATTTTAAAAAGTGTCTTATACAGTTCGTTAGACAACGAGAATAAAACAAAAGGATAAGAAAATATTATTGTATAGGTTTTTTTTTTTTTTGTAAAAATTTTGTCTCGTATTTTACGGTTAGATATTATTTTCTTTTGTTTATATTTTTATTTTATCTTGGTTCGTTAATAATGATCGACTAGAAAAGTAAAGATAATAGCAAGAGGACAAGTTGCAACAGCATGCCAAGTATTTTTTAATAAATTCTTTTAAAAGACTCAAGCTTGTCTTTGAAATTCCTTTAAAATTTGTTACGCTTAACGTTTACTTTTTTGCAACATACTTATATACCCACACACACATACACACACACATATATATATAACACGTACACAAAGTAAAAGAAAATATCTAACGAATTACATAGCATAAATTTTCTTATTTTTAAGTATATCTAACGAAACTTTACAAACCTTTGTAATTAATAATAATGAACATTTTTCGATGTTACCCGAATTGTATTTTATTTTTGTACTAACCACAAAACAAAATACAGGAAGAAGAAAGAAAAAAATTAAATAAATAAATGAACAAAATAAATAAAAGAAAGGAAGAGGAAGAAGAGAGAAAGGGAAAAGGGAGAGAAGTGAGGGTTTTAGAGGTCGTCTTGTTATTTGCTTCATCGGATCGTAGGATAGAATTTATCTCTTTAATTTTCTTTCTTGAGCACTTTCCCTAAGTGCTAGTTTCCGGCCTTGGCTCGTGCATTCTTCCAGTTTGTTGCGGAAACCACGCGAGTTTCTCTTTACATTTACCGATCCGTATAACGACTATTATACGGATATATATATATTATGTGTCTTCCTCTCTCTCTTTCTTTCTCTTTCTCTTTCTTTCTCATTAGTTTCAACGTAGTAGAATTTGAGCTTATTCCTTACTAGACTATCTTTGATATCTTTCCTATTGTCGTCGCGATAATGTTTGTTTAACATAAACATTCTTTATTCAAATAATTTTACTCGAATGAACTATTTTCTTTTGTTACATAAACAAATACTAACAACAGAACGTTTATGTGTATAATATTGCTATCTACATTCAAAGAGATTCAAATATTTGTAAGAAAAAATAACCGAGCTAGATTTATTTCAATTCATTTATTGCAAAAGTGCGTTATGTTACGTGAGTCAGTTTTTAAATTTGATCGAGAAATTTATTCAAATGTTTTATTTATAATTAATCCTTTGACTACAATTGTCGTATCAGTACGTCAAAAACGCACAAGACGTTCTGATATATCATTGAAAGTGAGACAAGATTTAAATAGTTTTATTTTGGTTTATTTCAAAGTAATTCGTAATTTTTATATTATTATAATTAATTATTATAATATTTAGTATTAATTTTCAAATAAATGTGTACTCAAAGGGTTAATGAAAATAAACAAAAAATATACTTTTTATAATAAACGGTTTATTTGTCAAATGTTTACGAGTAAAAACATATTTTACGTTTTATCTGACCAATGAATATTTTTTTACAAATTTTTCTTCCATTTTTTAGCAAAAAAAAAAAAAACTCCTAATTATTCTTATAATTACAGTCTAACGTATTCTGCTTATCCTAGCAATTAAACGTTAATGTTGGAGAAGATATCACGCTAGAAAAGTTCACTAGAAACATTACCCTTAATTATATTATACAAAAATATCATAGACACAAAGAAAAAAAAATAATGATGCAATCATTAACTCTTATACTCCACATACTCATCTTATTTATTATTAATTAAATTTTATTCCTAGCTGAAAAAAATTATTTCATTTAATATTACTCCTATTCCAATATTAACATTCGTTTTATACAAAAATGCACAGTGTTTATCCATAAAATTTTATTCGAATAAGAAACTTTTCTCTCAGACATACAATAAACGTCTAACTTCATCGTCTTTACTTACACTCACACGTACACATACCTACATTACAAACAAACAAACAAACAAACAAATACATATACATTTATACAAAGTATAATATTCAAGAATATAGTCAAAGAAAAGTAGTAAAGGACTACCAAGTTTCTTCTACAAAATTCAAAAATGGCAATCCCTTCGAAGAAATACCTTTTCCTTTGTTACGCCTAGATAGAAAAGCCCCTCCTTCCACCCCCTTTCAGTCGTACTAGTGAGAGGAACCAGTTTAATTGGAAAAAAGGCTAAAAGATAATTTCTCTCTTGGTTTTCTGCCACCTTTCTCTCTTTTTCTCTTGTTCATTCTTTTTCACTCCTACTGTTTCACCCATTGCCATCCTTTCTCTTCATCCTAACTTGGTTTCTATCTATCTATCTATCTATCTATCTATCTATCTATCTATCTATCTATCTATCTATCTATCTATCTATCTATCTATCTATCTATCTATCTA
>NW_015148971.1:3820605-3852482 GCF_001465965.1 Polistes dominula | reverse complement strand
ATCTATCTATCTATCTATCTATCTATCTATCTATCTATCCATAGCTTGTGCTCGTCTATCTGTCTACTACCCTCCGGCACAGTGGGTATCTGTCGAGGAAGTATTTGCAGGCGACTGTACAGAAACCCAATTTAGTCTGCGGTCGACTAATCCTATCCTACTACATACCATCAGTCGATAGCTTGGGGCTTAACCCTCTCCTTCTATCTCTCTTATTCCATCTATCTATCTCTCTCTTTAACTCTCTTTCTCTTTCTCTCTTATTCTCCCTTTGTCTGTCCTTCTCCGTTTCTCTGTTTCCTCACTTTCATTCTCTCACCTTCATTCTTTTATCAGAATGATCCTTTCAAACTGTTCGAAAAGGATTTGATCGTTTTCGCGTAGAAGACACATTTTTGAAGTTTCCACTCATCTTCTCTAATGTCCACTCTCATTCTTTCATTACTTTCTTTCTCTTTTTCTTTTTCTATATTTCTATATCTTTATATTTATTTTTCTTTCTACATTATTTCTTTTCTATTTTCAAAGATTTTTCACTTGGTACGTTAGTAAGAGTATATATATATAAGTTATCTCTTTTGAGCTATATATACTTCTTGTTAAAAGAAGAAGATCTTTTGATCAAGTTGAAAAACCGGAACGATCGGGATTGTACGTGAGATGACGGATTAAATAAACTATTTCATCTTTATCTTCGATCCTTGTTGTTCTCATTTCTCTAACATTTCGATTATTTTTCTTATCTGAAGTATTATATTTTCAACGAGAATAGAAGTATGATATATGTATATATATATATAGTATAGATATGTAGGTGTTAATCTTGATAATTGTGATATCTATTTTCTTTTCTTCCTTTTCTATTTTTTTCTTTTTCTTCGATTTTATTCGAATTGGGTAATCTTAATTTATCTTGAAGCGTGAGATAAATAGTAAAAGTAAAAAAATATATTCGTTAATTTATTTAAATTCATAATACGTTTTCATTTTAATCTCGCATCAGTTAATACCTAAAATTATGACAATGTTCTTGACATATTTTTTTTCATGAGAAAAATAATAAATATCTCGATAATTGTTATAATTATTTCTTTTTTCTTCTTTTATTTATTTCAATTAAATTCAATAGTATGCAATAACAATTGATTAATTCTTACAATCTGCAATAAAGTTGATTCACGATTCAAAATATATATTTTAAATCATAAGTCCTAAAAAATACCTTGACCTGTCTCAACGTTTTAGAAATATTATTTTTTACAAAATAAAAATAATAAATATCTTGATAATACTTATACTCATTTATTTTTTATATTTAACCCTTTGCACTCCTATGTCGAGTGTAACTCGACATCAGTTTTTACCTCAAAAGATATCATAACTTTGAAAATTACAAGATATAACATAATAAAAATAAAATGGGCATTTTATTTAATTTATTTCTTCCTTTACAATATATTTAAATTATCATATTTTTCAATTAAAGTAAATTTTAAATAAATATTTAAAATCATTGGAATCTGTTGAAAATAAAATTGAAATATAATACGTAGTGCAAAGGGTTAATATTTCATTTGATTTTTTATATTTAAATGAAATTCAATCGAATGTACTAAAAATTAATTTATTTACACAACGAGAAAAATAATTCATTTCTTTCAATTAAAGATATATATTTTTTTTTAATATATACCCTGGAACCAATAGAAAATATATAGAACATATGGAGTATAGAGTATGTACTATATTTTCGAGTCACGTAATTGTCAAGGAGAAAAACGTTCCTAACCCGACTGTCTCCGCCATTTCTAATTATCCGAGAACCGATTCACTACAGCTACTAAGGTGGAGCACGAGTTACGATTAGCGTCTCGTCACCGTAGACAGCAACGTGGAACACCGCCAAGAATCCAGACCTAGGTGCAAGCCGAAGGGCGGATTGGCCTCTCTGTAACTGTCGCTGAGAATTGATATAAAAAGAGAGAAAGAAAAAGTACGAACGAACGAATGAACGTACGAACGAACGAACGTACGAACGAACGAACGAACCAACGAATCAACGAGTAAGAAAGAGAAATAGAAAAAAAAAAGAATACTCATCCCCGTACTACATATTATCAGCTGACAGGTACACCGGAGACACTGAATTTCCTTTCGAATTTGTCCCCATCCCTTTCCCTTTCTCTTTAATCCTCACCATTCTGTTGCGGTTCTATTAATGGCACACCCACCACTCTTTTATCAGTTTCCACATTTTGTTCATATTTTTCTTTTCCTTTTGTTTTGTTTTGTTTTCTCTGTTTTTTTTTTCTCATTATTTTGCTTTCATTTCTATTTTACTATTTTATATTTTTTTCTTTACACGTCTTATTCCATTCCTCACGTCGAAATACGAGTTTTAGGAGGACAAAAACGACATTTACCTTTCTCTTTTTCGAAATAACATGGACACTTTAGAAATGTAACCCCTTCTCTTTCTCTTTCACTCTCTCTCTCTCTTTATAGCTGGTTTCCAACATAGTTGGGGAAACGCTTGCAAATAGTTTTAGGTAACAATTTTCCACAGTATTTTACACTGGCCAACACACAAGACGAGTTAAGCTACCCTCGCGTGTTATACACGGGATATCAACTAGCCTGACATTCTTCTTTTCTATTTTTGTTAACTCCTGAGAAACTAGTTGTGATAATACAGAACAGTTTTCAACTTGTCATTAGTTTGACCTCATTTTCTTTTTATCCATCGGTAATCCTTAGAAAAAAAGGATTTTTCAAATTGTCCTTTTGTATATTTAATTAATTAATTTGTTATTCGATCAGACGTTTCTTTCTTCCTTACTTTTTTTTATTTTATATTCAACACTTGTCGTCGTCATTTAAATGAAAAAGTTTTTGATTAAAAAATAAAACGTGACCTATAATTATAAATAAAATAAAATCGATATTCTTAAAGGATCTTTAATTTTTTTTATTGTTTTTTGTTGTTGTATGTATTTAAGTAAATATTTATTATACTTTATACTTAAATATAATATATATTATATTAATATAAATATAATATTTACTAATATATATTATTATATAGTACATATTATATTTTTTAGTATATATTACATGTGTGTTAATATTATATAATATTTACTATATAATATATGTTATATAATATATATTATAATATATATTTTATAATATTTATTATAATTTTATATGCATTATTATTTTAATTAAATTATTTAATAATAATAATATACATTTAATAATTTATTTATATTCTATTTGATTTAAATATAATATTATTTTTAATTTTTAATTTTTATTTTAATTGTAATATTATTTTGTTTAAATATAATATATGTTATAATATTTATTATTATTATATATAAATTATTATTTTAATTAAATTATTTGACTGTAATAATATACATTTAACAATTTCTTTATATTCTATTCGATTTGTTCATTCAACGATTAACTTTCATCGATTCATTTTAAAAAATAAGAAAAAAAAAATAATTCTTATTACTGATTAAACACTACTACGACAAAAGAAAATAAATTAAGTAAAAAAACGAACGAACGAATGAATGAAATAAAGTTGTCAGGAGTGTTCGCCAAAGTTGTTCCAACGAGTAAAACGTAATTTTCTATTTAGCCAAGAATAAGAAGAAGAAGAAGAAGAAGAAAAAGATTCTCTCATTTTCGATCTAACTGCGGTCGAGCCTTCTCCTTGGTCCGATTTAAAAGACATTGGCACAGATTCTCACTACGCCAAGAGGTCCATTTGTCAAAAAAATAAGACAGCAAGAAAAAAAGAAAGAAAGTAAAGAAAAAGAGAAAGGAAAACGTCGGTTTGCGGTCGGTCGGTCGGGGTTGGTAAGCGACGAAAAGTTTGCCTTCGAGGCACCAACCCGTTCGTCTTTTCACAGGATAACTTCTCTCTTTCTAAGAAGAAGAAGAAGAAGAAGAAGAAAAAGAAGAAGAAATAGAAAAAGAAGAAGAAGAAATAAAAGATAACGCTAGAAATAACCGTAGTCTATCTTTTCCTTCTTACATTTCTTTCTTCCTTTCTTTGAATATTTTTTTTTTTTTTTGAACTTCTTCTTCTTCTATCTTTTTTTTTTTTTTAACTTGTCTGTCTCTTTCTTTTGCAAAAAAAGGAAAGAAAAAAGAAGGAAAGGTCCTTATCCAAGGAGTGTCGTCCCTAAGTTTCGACACAATGTCCTTTGAATTCTTACCATTGTAGAGAAGCAAGGGAACGACGTAGGGCAAGGAAGCCGAGTGTAATCTAAAGTTCGAATTTTCGATTAACGAGACAGACGAAGAAAAAGATAGAACGAAAGTGTGTGTGAGAGAGAGAGAGAGAGAGAGAGAGAGTGAGAAAAGAAAGGAAAGGTGGAATAATATTTCCTTCTTTGTGCCGATAGTCGAAGAATTCGGTGACGTTGGAATAACTTAGCCCGAGAGTTTCTTTCTCGTCTTTCCTTCAACCCCCACCACCATCCTTGCTGCTTCTCTCTCTCTTTTTCTGATTTGTGAAAAACTCATTCCTCGATTCTCTGGTTATTTCTTTTGAAAGAACGAAAAGACGAGAAGTATGTTGGTTTTTACGTCTATGTCTCTATGTGTAATGTGTATGTCTATGTGTATACTATGTTTGTTTGTTGTGTGTGCATGTTTGTATTTGTCCTAAGAATCTACAAACTCGTAAAGGGTTCCTTGATGACTTTTCAACGAACATCATTTATTTTTCATACAAGTACTTTTAGCTCGTTTGATATAAGACTTTGGAAAAAAAATAATATATACATTATAAAAAGAATTATATTAATAATAATTAATAATGATTTAAATATATATATATATTTAATTCGTATTATTATTAATATACGAATATTAATATTAATACTTGTATATTAWTATTATTAATTTATTTTTACTTATACTATTATATTATATTAATATTATTAATATAATATTAATATAATATTCGTATATTAATATTAATACGAATTAATTATATTATACGGTCTATAATATTGTAAAGTCAAAAATATAGGGTGCTATTTAAAAAAATAAAGATACCCTTAAAAAATATAAAAAAAATATTAAAAAAGAAAATTTTTTAATCTTTTTTTATTGCAATGTATAGTCAATTAAAAACAGTTTAACTTTTTTTAAAAGTATTTTTTTGTCAGGTTATCCTAAGTATACTTGAAAAATCGGAAATACAGTTTACAGTTTACAGTCTATCGATCGAGATGTTTTCCATTTATTCATTATATATCTTTTAATATTGTAATTTTCTTCTTTTTTTCTACTTTTCTCTTTTCTTCTTCTTCTTCTTTTATTTTTTATTTATTTACATGAATAAGTTTACATGAGTAAGATTTCTTTTTTCTACGTTAGTCAAATAGCACTTAAGAATTCTCGTGGAATTTATTGGCTAGAAAATATCGAATTGCGAAATATCGATCTATACGACAGAGAAAAAGAGAAAATTCTTTCTTGTGGGGAGAGGTGAGAGGGGATGAGGGAAAGAAGAAACGCGAAATATCGGCGCGTTCAAATTCCCAGAGTTTGCTTGAGGAAGGCATTTGCATGACTTTCAGGTATTTTCCTCAACGAACGGAGGAAAACTGCTGTTGTCGGGAAGACGAAGAGGATTATTGTCCTTTGGGAGAAAAAAGGACTACTGTACTATTTCTTTTTCTCTCTCTTTTTTCTTTTTTATTTTTCTTTCTTTCTTTCTTTTTCACTTATACGATAACTCTTGGACGATATTTTGAAAAATTAATTCACTGTCGTCTACAATGCATCTTTAGTAACTCTAATCATTTAAAAATGTTGAATGACAAGATGTTAATAAGATTTTACAAATATTTCTTATCGAATGATAGCACAAAAATTTTATTTCTTAGATATAGGTTTTATTGTTCTTATCATACGAATATATTCCTATTTATATGAAATCTTTTCGTTCAATTATTTTCAATGGAAATATTTTTGTCGGTGCATTTCTTTTTTTTGAACGCAAAGTTAATTCCTTGAGTGTATTTGGTATCGTTTAAATACTCGACAATATAAAAAAAAAACTTTATTTTAACATTAATCAATTATTTTATCTTCGATATAATATTAATAATCATTAGTAAACGACACACTTATAAATGATAGCTTACGAGTTGTCACGTGTTTCAATTTTTAATTTTTTACACGTGTATTTGTTTTGAATTTACAAACCTATGGGAAATAAATAATATGCGTTATTAATAAATAATCATTGTGGTAGTCTTTAATAGTATTAATTAATATTTTAATAATTAATAATTTTATAATAATTAATTAAAGTTTTCAATAATTTTTCGTAACAGGAATTTTTATTCTTGCTACGAAAGAACATTGATAGAAATTTAGTTTATTATGTATAGTTTGATAAATAAAAAAGAAAACAAATCTCAAATTTTAAGAACATCGATTGACCAAAATGATTATTTCAATGATTGACTTTTCGACATACAAATTACAAAACATGTAAATATAAAATAGAGTTTGTTAACGTCATGATAAATAAAATGTAACCAACCAACGGTGCATTCAAATCTGTTCAGTTATGATAAGAGGTAAACCGCAAGTAATAATGCACGAATATATTTGGCAATACTGATTAACGTTTACAGAAAATCACATTAAATACGTGAATTATTATTGATTTATTATTATAACAAACAAAAATGATAGACTAGTGTATAAATATATAATTCGTTATTAAACAAAAAAAAATGACGTAGATATATGTAACGTAACAGGAACTAGAAGGACTAGGAATAAAGGGAGAGAGAGAAAGAGAAGAAACTTTTAAAAGCTTCAAAAGCACCTTCCGAATTTCTTTGACTCTTCCTAACATACACCATAGTTGTATGTTTCGAAACTTTTATTAAACTCGAAAAGCTAAGTCCTTTTCTTTTTTTTTGTCCAAGATATTTTCCACTAGTACTTTTATTTCTCTTGTTCTTTTTCTTCTTTTTTTTTCTTCGTTTTTTTATTTATCACATTGTGAGATTGAAGGGAGACCCTGCTTTCCACGTAGAGATGACGTCAAGAAAAAAGATTTTAAAGGCTGAATTAGAATCGACAGTTTTAGCAGATTTCATTGACAACGTAAAAAGAAAAATTTAATTTGACGTTTTAAAGTCACCTCGTCTCTGCTTGTTTGTTCTTCCCGAAAACTGTTGTATTTTTTTTTTGTCTAAGATTTTATTTACAAATTTTTTTTTTTTTAAATGCCATTTAAGGAAAAGTAGAACACAAAAAAAAATAAAAAATAAAGAGACAAATAAGCAACGTTGTTACGGGTATTTAAATATGTATATATATACACACACATACACACACATATATAAATTCGTAGGTACATACGTATAATCGATTTTACATAATCGATATGCATAAACGTTTGCACGTAATCAAAGATTTACCACAAACCGTGTCTCGCTACGAACGATGATAACATTATGATCATAATACCAATGATGGTTGGTGTGGATTAACGCTGGCAATTGCATTACCTTGCCCATATCATCGGCTTAGATAAGCTTATGCAAGACCGACACGTTTTTATTGACATTCGATTTCACTGATTCTCTTGCAGGTTTATCTTATCTCAAAAGTGTATGCATGTATAATAACTGTCAAAGAATCGTTTCAAGATTTTAACGATGATAACTAAATTACAAAAAAAAAAAAAGGTAAAATAAAATAAAAAAGTAATAAAAAAGAAATTCTATTTGTTGCAAATATATTTTTTTTTTCAATGAGTATTCATAATTAAGAAATAAGTAAATGATAAAATATGTGTTATAAAATTAATTTCAACAAAAACAAAAAAATAGAAACTAAAATTGAGTATTAATTTATTTTACGCAAATAAATAAAAATAAATAAAATGTAAAATAATTATCTTATCTAAAAAGTATATGGATGTACAATATCAAAGAATCACTTAAAGTTTTTACAATAATAATTAAATTTACAAAGAAAATAAAAATGAACGATGATATTTATTTTAGCAATCTCATTTCTAAATATATTTTGAAATCAATATTTGTTGGATTGGAAAATAAATAAATATATAGACATAAACTTAATTTTCCCTTAAAAATACTAATAATTATTTTCTGTAAATATATCCATAGATACTATCCATTTAATAATATACAATTAGTCAAATATATTTACGGTACACGCATAAAACTCGAATAAACGATAAAAACCTATAAAGAAAATATACCAATGATAATATAAAACCCATCGAGATAATTTCAATTCTACTTATCGATGTCACCCAGTATTGAAAGTACCCTAGTTGATCTGAAATCACGCGTCTATAATATTCTCCTTCTATCCCATTCTCTCTTTCTTCTCTCCTAATATTGGCATCGGCTTTCAAAATAATAGCAACTCGCAACGTGGGACACGATTCGCAGAGAAATTATCTGGTATTTCGAAAGCCTTGGATTACCCTTATCGCGTAGGCTAAATTCGAGCCAAACCTCACCTTCAACCCCTTCCAAAATGCTACTACTGCTACTGCTACTGCTACTGCTACTGCTACTGCTGCTGCTGCTGCTGCTGCTGCTGCTGCTATCCTTTCGCTACTAGTGACACAACCTTTCTCACTAACACACGTACACTCTATGTTTCGTCTCTCTCTTTCGTAGGGATTACCTGACGTCCTTCACAGCATGGGGTTACGTTGCCAGAGAAATCCTAACTCGAAACACGCATTCTATAGCCGAGCTTATGGATAGGGCAACGAGCGTAACGTTTACACGCACCAGGAACAACGAAGCGTGCTTCAACTTGCGTGAATATCCCCCTTCTCCTCTTCTCTTCTCTCCTCTCCTCTCTTTTCCTCTCCTCTTCTCTTTCTCTCTTTCTCTTTCTCTTTCTCTCTTTCCTATTCTATGAAGTTATGTATATCCATGTATATGAGTATATATGTGTATGCATATATGTATATACACGTGTGTATAACGATATACTATTACGAATAGAGAAAGCACCAGATATTCACCTACCCTATGCTCGCGGTTATCCGAAAATGAACGTCCCAACGTTGCTCGACCAAGTAGCACAAGTTTGAACCATGCCAGACGAAATATACAACAAGAACTTAACTTTCCGATTAAGAATTTACCATTGAAATTTTGAGAATATTATGAGGAATAAAAAGAGAATTACGAATTTTATTTCGATTTTAAATACATATCGGTTTTATGATCAGAGATTTGAATAAATGAAGCATTTATTTCTCGATATGTAATATTATAGATTGTTATTTATGGATATATGGGTATTAAGGACATATTATTTATTTAATTTTATAAAATTGAATTTTATTTATAGGGTTTTTGTCAAGATATATATATATATATATATTTTATTTTATTAATAAATCATTGTAGGATTTTTATACGAATTTCGTATGTTGGTATATTACAATTGTTATTGATTTTTTGTTGTTGTAATTTTTAAAAACGAAATAAATTTATAGGGTCATCGTGAAATGTTTTATTGGTAAATTGGAATTCGTAAAATTGAAATTAAAGTATTATTACTGATTATTGTGTATTGGGATCCCCACACTCCCTTCTCCCTAGATCTTGATAATAAGTATCAAACAAATGTTATATGTAATTGATACATTAGAATTGATATCAATCGTTTCCAGAATACCATAGAAATCTTGATTCAAGTTTACCTTTAAAATGTACTCAGGTTAAGTGTACACGCGTGGCTTCATTTATAAATAAAACTTTCATATCATCAATAAAATTATTTTACGATTTTGATATGAGTTCCGTAGATTGATATTAAAAGTTTTTTTTTTACCAATTGTACGGGGCTTCTTGTTGCAATGTAAACTTTCTTATCGATAAATTATCGAATAGTCTTTTCTATCAATTTTGTAAAACAATATTTAAAATTGTTATTGGATCTTACGGCGTTTCCTTCTGTAACCATAAACTTTATCTTTTCTTTTTTCTATTAAATTATTGTCTATAATAATACAATGGGTTTGATAAAATTTACCTTATTTTTTTTAAATTATCTGATAATTTATCAAGAAAGTATCTACAAAGTTAAAAATGTAACAAAAATATATTCACAACGAGTGGATAAGTTAATCGTAATTTTGTGGGATAGATTTTTAATTGATAGACTAATTTGTTTGTTTATAATACGAAATTGAAATCTATAATCCTATTGAATAATGGATAATTGTAAGGAACGAGAAAAGAAACATTATAGGTTTAAATATAAAGGTTTGGTATGGAAATCAATAAGAATGATTAAAATAAAATTGTTAAATACAGAAAAAACATTAGAGTCTTAAAAGAAATTTTAAGATACGAGAGAGAGATATCGATTACAAAATTGAAGGGTCCTTCATTTCCTTAGATTTACGCGTTGCCGAGTGCTTATTAATGAGAACGATCAGCGGACCGTCATTAAGGAAGAACATGTCTAGTCCCGAGGGCTTAATTACGCGTCTGCTCCTCCTGTTATTATTACTGCGACTATTAGAGCGACTATTATGACCGAACTCAACGTTCCCTTCCCTTCACCTTCACTGATGTCCCTAGCATCTGTTATACAAGAATCGAAATCGATCGGAAAATATCGATTAATTTAATTCAATCTTTTTAAAACACAATCCTTCCAAAATACAAACTAAAAAAATCTTCAACATTTTCCATTACATTTTTTGGATAGAATCTTCTCAAGTATGTTTCATAAATAAATGATCGTTAAAATCTTATTTTTTTATGAAGGAAAAATCTAAGAACAGCTATGGCAAACTTTTTGACCCGCGCTAGGGTTGTTTTAGCGAGTCCATGAATTTTTGAAAAGTTTGGAGTAAGTTTTACAAGTGAATTAAGATTTTAAATCTTTTTGTAAGACAGAAAGAGAGAAAAAAATCTTCAAATTATTTATCGATTTAATAGAACATTTTCTTCTTTCTTTTTTTTTTTTTTTCGTTAAATAATTACATAGAATTCGTTTTTATTTTGTTCAAATTTATTTAATTCAATATTGTAATTGTGAATGTTATAGAATGTACTTACATTGATTCTTAACGACCGTCATTAAAGGTTTGCCATAGTTGTAACATGACCTAAGATCTTCAAAATTAAATTCAAATAAATTTCTGAATTAATTACAATTAATTTAAGTTAAAATATACCGAATCATGTGCTACATTCTATTAAAAATGATCTTTTTTAATTCAACAAAAATATATATATAACAAGAGTTATAATAAAATAAAACATAAATGTTCATAATAATTCTAACCCATAAGATCTCTAAAATGTTTTAAATTAACCCAAACGAAATTTCAATAATTCCAATGAAATAACGATGATACTTAATCACTAAAAGCCATAGGAAGCAGTAGCAGAAGCTATACTAAGGATCTCACCGTGTGGTTTCGTTACGTTCAAAGGACAAAAGCGTTTAATGGCGCGAATATCGTTTGGCACTTAAAAGATACCACATAAATTTTGGCTCGACCAACTCCCCAGGTATTCTTAATTCAATACGGAGACTTTAACTGGATATGGGTGTATAAATGTGTGTACATATGTGTGTATATGTATATACATGTGTAACTAAAGTGGATTACATACCGCCACGATACGGTTTACAATGGTGTTGGTGGTGGTGGACGTTGCTCGTTCGTTCACTCGACCTTGCTATCCTGCATAGGACATGACGTGGTCGCACGATATTCCATAATAACTTCCCTACCAACATTCGTTATTCTTTCTCTTTTGTAATTGCGTTCTTTCCTTTTTTTTTCTTCCTTCCTTCCTTTTTTCTACTCTCCGAGCATTTAGAACTATTAGAGATAAAAGAAAAAAAAGAGAGAGGGAAAGAAAATTAAAACAATTGTAAATATGATTTAATTGTCTCTTCAAGGAATAATTTTTTTTATAATATAAACGAAAATAACCTAAGTCAAGGGGTTAATTCTTATCGCGTTTTATCTAACTTAATAATTAGGTATTTGACAATTTTTATACGATGGTTTTAATTAATATTAAAATTAAATACTGAATCTAACTATGATCAATATTAAAAATAAAATATTTTTTCGATTATTAGATATAAAAAAAAAAATAAAAATATAAATAGAAATATATAATAAAAATATTTTATAATAAAAACGTATGAATATATAATAAATAAAAGTGTTGCCTTTGAATAATTTTTAAGAATTGACTCAAACATTCTTAGTACAATTCCTAAATTAATTTCTATCCTATTTTCTGTAACAACTATAACAATGTTACATAGGTGGGTCGAAAAGTTGGAGTTTAATATAGAAACGATTTTTTTTAAGAATAAAATTAACATTTTATTTTTTCTTAAGGCTCAGAACTTTTTAACCACCCTAGTTTAATAAAAAAATTAATACAATTAAATTGCATAAAAAGAAATTTCATTTCTTCCTAAGATCGTTCACATATATTAGGTTATTTTAATAATAATTGCCACTCATGTAAAACCTTTAATGTTATATATTTCGAATCTACAATGATCAGGTTGGATACCACAAATACACATACACAAACACACACACACACACACACACACACACACGTACATGTATACATAAAAAATATACATGTATACATGCATACTCTAGGAATAATTTTCATCGTTCGTTACGTTACCGAACGTCCCCGAGTCCGTGAATAATAATACCTATATTTGCTTTACGAATGGCACGATAGCGAGGTAGAGAAAATGGCCTGGCACAAAATCGGGCTTTTAATGAAAACGTTAAATAGGTCAGTACTCCGGTACTATTATCTCTAGCAGCGTCGATAGTGATGGCAAGCCTACATGCTACTCGGTCTCGACTAACGACCGTAACAACGTCATTATTCGGAACAGTTACGTTTTCCAAGTACTGGGAGTCATCATTTGTGCCGTTGTTTACGAAGTAGTAACACTTCGTTAATGTTATCTACGTTTTTATCATTTTCCTCCACCCCCATTGCGTGAACCCCCAATCACACCCTTCATAACTCAACCTCTCAAAAACATAAACGATAGTTTATTAATTTGTTTAATTTGTTAATCTTTGTGTGAACATAATTTGTAATTTTTAATTTGATTTATTTAATAAGTTAGTTAGGGAGAATGGATTGACAAATTTTGTAATTGTCGGAAAATGAAAGTTTGTTAATAATAATTTTATTTAGAATTGAATTTAGTTTATTTCTATGTGTTAGGGTCGCAATTTTTCAATCCACTTGCATATTTTTTTTGGTTTGATATTTTTATAATATATATTTAATGATTATTTTAAAGGAATGGTCAATATTTTTAATATTATAAATTATTATAATTATTTAATATTATAATTATTATCATTTTTTTTCGATAATAACAAATCTAACCTAAAACCGAACACACAAATTTTTCTGTTTGTTTATTAAAAATTCACAAATATAACAAAAGGAAAAATTTCTAATGTTCATTTACAACCTTCTCTTTTGTTTCTAATTTATTAAAAGATAATACAAAACATGAAAGATATAATAGATATTAAATAATTGAACAAGTTATTAAACTATTTATCATAAAATTTTCTTACTATCGTCTAACAAATTGAACATTTGGTAATGCCCCTAGTAGGAAATAATAGTCGGTTATAGTATGTTCTATTTAGGAACTAGCGGGTAAATGGAAATATGTTCGATATTAATTATAATGAGATTGGGGGTAGACGATCGAAGTTCTCAAGTGGCTATCGACATCGACGAGTACGAAGAGTCGTCTCTAAACTTGCTCACTGAGCGAAATACTCCAATAGGGTTTGAAACTACCGTTTCTACATAGAAATAGATATCTATATATATATATATATATATATATATAGATATATATATATATATATATATATATATATATAGATATATATATTTATATATGTATATAGGTACTTGATATATTATATACATATATATGTATGCATATACTTTCGTGAGAACATTTTATGACGTATAGAACACGTTTCTGGTCCATGACAGAATCACTAATAGAACATTATCACGAAATTGCTTGTTTCTACACATCCAAAGTGACTTTAACATATTGTTTTATAATAATGACACGTTTATAGGTATTAAAAAAAAAAAGGAACAAAATCTATATCGGGTGTTATAAAAAAGAACACCAGCTACGTTTTAGTTTTTTCTTGTTTCTTTTTTTTTTTGTTCTTTACTTTAAGTATCGACTTTTAAAACGAGTTTATTATATATATCTAGATATTATATATATAGCAGGTTTAATGTGGTGTTGAGTAGAACAGAAAAATTTTTATATTTATAATTAAAAAAAAAAAAAACGAAATTATAGAGGAGAAAATAAAATTTCTGAGATATTTAATCATTAAGCGTAACCTATTTTTGATAAGAATTTCTCATTTTCCATTATGGGGATTTTTTATTTTTATTTTTATAGTCTCGTGTTTATAATTTCTCGTCCTTATTTCGTTTATTATAATCATGATTATATAAAAAATGATTTGAGTTTAATTGCAAAACAATTTAAAATCTTTTATTAAACATTTAAATGTATAGAAGGATTGTTTATGAATTTTGTCAATGAATTTTAATGTTATATTATCAAACTTTATTACTATAACAACACATATTAGTTTAATTTAATAAAATCGAATAATCAAAAAAATTGCAAATCACACTTCCAAAATAATCGATCATACGATCAATATAAACTATCAGTAGAAATGTAATATTAAACGAAAAAGAAAAAAAGAAAAAAAGTAAGTATACCATACTTACTTTTTTAAATTCCCTATTTAAGTATCAACTTTTAACGACGTTTCCTCTATACATAATAGGAAAAAGTACAAGTATATACTTATATATATAATATAATTATATGAATTCAAATGAAAATGTAAAACGAATCGAGATAAGGGGAACCATTTTGCAAGATATTTAACAAGCAATTACCAATGGTTAAAAGAATTTCATTTGCTAAAGCTTTTTCGATATATTGTGACCGCAAGAATGAAGAAGAAAACAAGCACAGAAGTAGAGAAAGAGGGAGGGAGGAAGGAAGGAAGGAAGGAAGGAAGGAAGGAAGATGGGAGTTAAAAGGAGTAAGAGTGAACAAGAGGGTTGACTGAGTGAGTGAGTGAGTGAGAGAGAGGGAGTATATATGGCTAAAGTGGATTACATATTGCTGTCCCAGCTTGCATCGTCCCATATATCGCTTTGGTCCAGCTGGCCTTCCAGGTAAATCGAATCACCTCTAACCTGAACGAAGTTATCCTTCTCGTCTCCAACAATTTCCGGGACTGTGAGTGTACACGCACTTCGTACCAACACAATTCTACTTACACGTATCACCTATGTATTTATAAATGTGTGCGTACGTTTGTGGGTTTATGCGTGGCTGTAAAAGGATGTATGTGTGTGTTATGTGTGATGCTCCTGTATTGAAGAGAACGAAACGGGTGGATACGTTCGCACGCATTAGAGGTTGCTGCCGGCTAAACGCAAAGTACATAAATAAACGCGAGACTATGCGGAGAAGTTGGTGGTTGCTTGTTCGGTGCTTTAATGAACGACGAATGGACGTTATAGTCTTTGTTGAAAAATTCTCAATTCATTGGAATATTTTTAAAACAACGTGCATATACGTGCATAACTAATCAGATGAATGTTAACATAATGGATACAAAGTGGTTGATAATATTTTCGTTGATTTTTTATTTCACGGATGAATAATATTTCATTGGGAGAGATAATTAATTATTAAATAAGTATAAATGGTATATAAATATATATATACTTGGATGATCCGATCACGGGGGAAGCTCTCTCATAAAATGTTGATTTAATATTATTCTAAACTATTTAGTAAATTATAAGAACACAGAATAATACCATAATTAGAATGGAATATATAAACTAATAATACAGGAAAAATATAAAAAACGAGGTTAGTTTTGTCGTATATAAATCTGAAAAAAACGTGAAATAATTAAATTGTAATACAATGCTATCTATTGAAAACTTAAAGTACCTAGAGACCTAGATAACCTATAAATAATAAATCCTAAAATTAGCAATAAAAAATAAAAATAATCGCGACAAAAACTATCCTATATCTTAATTTGAAAAAGATCACATAAAATAAAAATAATTTCATTAAGATCGTTTCAGTAGTTTCGAAGTTCATTGGAAACCAGCAATGTAGCACTGAATTTTAAAGGTATACAAAATCCGACACAATTTATCGATCAACCCTTAATAAATAATGTGAAACAAATAGAATCTAAATAAAACTATAGTTTTAAATAGTATTGTCTATTATTGCAGGAAGAGAATGGTAAAGAAATAAAGGGAAATGTTCTTAGCAAACAAATGGAATTGAAATTTCCTAGCAAACGAAAATTGATTTCGATTTCTTTAGAGGACACGTCCGTGAATATATATATATATATATATATACATACATGTATCATTTAATTCGTAGCTGTGAAAAGCGCGGCTGGTGTTACTGCTGGCTGGCTGCTGGTTGGTGGTGCTGGTTAGTGCTGGTACTAGTGGTGTTACCACTACTTTTACCCCGTTCATCACCACCCCCTACACCTGTACCACCACTTTCACAAGCAGCACCACCATCGTGGCGATTCGTGGGAGAAAATGTCCGTTGGTACGGGCCAGCGGGTTCTCCTACGGTTCTAGTGCGGCTTCCTAGGGAGTTTAATTAGTTGCACTCATACGTGGCCCGTACGTGTTTGCCGTATTTTCGTGGTAAGTTTCAACCGACCGTACCTACGAACGAACGAACGAATCAACGAACGAGAAAGAGAGAAAGAGAAAGTCCGCTTTTCCCTCGACGACCTACGACCTCTATATCTTTCGTTCCTTTCTATATCAACCCTTACTTCGCTAGGGAATATTATGAAATCATCGTGCGTTAGATCGTGTCTCACGGACTCATTATGCGACTCTAATTAGGACAGAGCTAGGAAAGCACTCTAACGAGTGGTACACGAAAGAGAGAAAGAAACACAGTTAGTGTTATATAGTATCACAGTTAGTATATATATATATATCGTATATATACATATATGAAATGAGATAAGAAGAGTGTAGAGGAAAAGTGGAGAAAGGTAAAAGTAAAATGGAACATAGTATTAGTTCATTTTCTTGCCCTAATGTCACCATACCAGTAGCACGTGTTTACGAGCATTTATCCACTGACGTCTCATTAGTGTCTATATATTTTTCTGCGTGTATATATGTATATGTAGGTGTAAGTGTAGATGTTTGTAACAGAAAAATTGAATTCTTTTCGTGTCGTACTTTTATTCTTTTTTCTCAACGTCTATTAGGTTTTATCTTCCTTTTATGATTATTGCATCTAAGTTGGTGTCGATTAATTGACAAATAATGGAATTTGATATCTTTTTTTGGAGAATTTAAGATCTTTTAGTACATTTCTGTATTTTATAATTTTATTTAAATTTAATTTATGCGTTTTTATGTGATATGATCGACGATATTGTTTAGTTGTAATTAAAAAAAAAAGAAATTTGTGTTTTAAAATGAAGTAATAATTTGGACAGAGTCACTCAACTCACTAATAACCCATATAATTTTTGGATCTAATACAAAAACTAGCATATTTAACTTTTTTTTTTTTAAGATAAAACTCGGTTTGTACGAAAATAAAGTAGACGACCAAAAAAAACCCCGTCTCGTTGCTCGCACACAGACACTGCACACATGAACAACCCTCATACGTCTGGCTCGTCGTTAGTGAATTTTCGTAAAAACTTTATGCATATCAATTTCTTCGCATCATTTGATTTTTAACGTAAATATGAATATTTAAATTTAATTATTGTAAAAGTTAAAAGGTTTTTTTTATTCCATTATAAATTTTTCATTATTGTAATTCACTTAATTTTTTTGCCCATTTTTTCGTTTTTCTAAAAAAAAATTAAACCATCGAAGTGATATAAAATTTATTATACTTTCTATTAAATAAATGAACGAACTATTAATAATGTAAAAAAATTATAAATTGCTATACCTAAGCAATTATTTTATTTTTTATTTTACATTGAATATCTAACAACGAACAAATTTTGTTAAGTTTCTAAAATAGCATGATGAATAAAATATTAAATATCAAAAAATGATAGGATCAGTATAGAACAAATTTGAATATTATTTCTATGGTTACTAACTTTTATCATAATTTATCTTAAACGATGATCACGAACATTACCAAATAATTAATTAATAAAAGTATTATAGTATTTAGTTTAACATTGAACGAATTAAATAATTATTAGATATAATCAACGATTAGTAATGTATGAGTATACTTTAAATCTTTCCGATCAATTAATTGAATGTAATGTCGATTGTAAAACAAAATATAATATAATTACATTCCGTTCGTTCAATTAGACAAAAAATATAATCAAATGGTTCGTTAGGTATGATATATATATATATTAAAGTATTTCAATTAAAATTCCAATACTTTTTATATTTCGCGGATATATTTTTTGTTTTTAATTTTTTTTTATTTTTTCCTTTCATTCCGTTTGATTTGATTTGATATTTGATTGTTATCTTTATTTTGTTTTTATGGTCTTTTTTTTTCTATTTTATCTCTCTCTCTTTTTTTTTTTATTATATTCTCATCTTCTCTACCACCTCACCACCCCCCATCGTCCATCATCGCAATTCACGAGGGGGAACTATGAGGGGGTGGGAAAGGGGGATAAAGGGAAGTTTTGAAAAAATTTGCATCCCATTTTTATTCCCCAGGAAATATTATTACGGATTTCCATTTACAGATTCGACCGCGCGCGCTTTACCATCGAATTTTTATTTCACCGATGTTCATACGTCAGTAAATGCATACGCACACCTTATGAACACACACACAAATAACATAGAGACATATATACGTATATATGCGTTCACATATATGCATCAAGTTATCGTTTTGTTGTGTGATATTCGTCATCGTCGTCATAGTTGTCGTGTATTGTGTTGTGTTGTGTTGTAGTGCTGTTGTTGCGTTGTTGACATGTCGTCGTCGTTTCGTTCTTTACCTTTTTTTTTTGTTGTCTTTTTTTCTATTTTTTTTTCTGCATTTTTACTTTGCAACACAACAGGGCTCGAAGCGATTTATGGCACGGCAAAAACACGTGTACTATACACATATGTATAGTTTATTTAAATAATAAATATTTGAAATAATTTTGATATATTTTTTTTTTGTACTTTTTCTTCATCTTTTTCTTTTTATTTCTTTCAATTTTTTGTAAATTTATCGATTTTTTTTATTTTTTTTTTTTTATTATACATCTTTTCTCATTTTTATTCTCATTTTTATGGGTGTTTCATTTTTTTTTCTTTTTTATAAACAATTTTCACGATTATTCGACGACGGATTTATTATTCTATGGTAGTGAAAAAAAAAAGAAAAATAACAAAAAAAGAACAAGAGGAAGAAGAAGAAAAAAAAAGAATGGACGAGGGTTTTATGTAAACGCGTGCTCGTAAAAAAAGCCTTCACATTTTTCTAACTCTTTACGAGTTTGTAAGTCTTACACTAGTCTATCTATGTACATGTGTAAGCATAAAAACGTGTACGTGATAGTGTAATTTGCGATAAAATCGGACTACCTAATGTCTTTCGGCAATTTTCTACATATTATACTAAACTTAAGTAAATAAAAAGAATTTTTTATTGTGATCAATTATCGTTAAATTTTATTCGCAAACAATTATTGTTGCTTCTGTTGTTGTTTTTTTTTTTTTTTGAGTAAAAAAGATATGAGTTTTAGAATCAGAAATTATTGTTCAGTTTTATACGAGATTTGTTTCATAATATTTTTTTTTACATTATTTAACAGTGTGTAATATAATATTAGAAAAAAAAAATAGTAATAATCCTAAAAATAGTTAAATAATTTTAATACAATTAAAATATAACAATTTTATTAGAATTATATTATTTAATAAAATTATTATTAAATTTTATTATTAAAATTATATAATCATAAAATTGTATTATGATATTTTTTATAATAGTTTAGTATTTATAATAATTTTAATAATATATATATATATATTTTTTTTTACAGAAAAGAAAATTTAAAAACAATTAATAACACAAAATTGCTATAATCTCTGTTTAATTTAGCTAAACCTCCATTTTTGAGATTGCTGGCTTTTAACATAATTTGATTCAAATTGATGATCGTAATCCCGGGGTAGGAAAAAAGAAATGTTCAAATAATTCGTAGAGATTATGAAGAGACGAGGTCAACCGAAACGGGTATTATGATTAGCTGTAGAAATAGTGGCAATAATTCTATTATTCACACTGGTTGTGCTTATAAGTTCATTTGTTTTAATCGCGGTTAAACTTATCTACCGGCAAGCTCTACGCCCATTTCTCTATTTGTAGTATATTGTACCAGCCTAGAGTCGAAATGGAAAGGCAATTACTTTCACACTGAAAGACAACCAACACATATATATGTTTTCTCAACGAACATATACACCCACACTTACATTCACATAGGCATACATAAATACACAAATATACGTAGTTAGGTATATATGCGTGTAGGTGGGGTCACACACCAAGTTACTTGAGAAATAATACATTAGCTAGGTCTGCTAATATCAAGTAATTTAACTCTCCTTCTTGTTGTGTTGTATTGTGTATATTTGGGATCTAAGTACGTTGCTGTAGATCGTAAATTTTCGAGTAGGCGTGATAATGTGGTCAGTGATTTTCCAGCAATCAAATAAATTATATTTCTGGTTGTTGGTAATGAATACAATAACGTTCTATTTATTTTCTACCCTCTTGTTCACGAATATGAATCAGGTTCACTCTCTTTATCTTTCTTCCTTTTTTTTTTCCATTTATTTGAATTATTTCTACTGATGGTTTTTTTCATTTTTTATAAGGTTCGCATGACTTTGACCATTATTATGCAGGACACTTGAAAATAAATAATAAAAAGAAAAAAAAAGTAAGAATGGAACGTGTTATCTCTTATCTGTACTATTTTAATATTTTTAAAATGTGCGTAGAAAACGAGATTTCATTTATATCCATGTGCATGTATGTGTGTATGTATATGAAACTCTGGAGTTAGCTAGAATCTAACGCGAAGAAATTAAATGAGACTAGTTTAATTAAAAAATTATATATGTAACATAAATATGGGTAATATAAATTATAATAAAGTTGACGAAATTACGTTGAAATGGATAAATTTGTTCTCTTATGTTAAAGAGAAAGAAAGTGAAGAAAAAAAAAAAAAGAAAAATGAAGAAAGATAGAGAGATTAAAATTTAATGGATATTTTTAAGGTGCTAATAAAAAATTTATAAATGAAAAAAAAAGAAAACTCCTAATATGAATCATAGAATTTGTAATGAAAATAAAAATATATAAATTTATATATGAGAAACATTTACTATATTAAAATTCTTGAAAAATTGTTGTTAAACGAATTTAAAGGATATGGAACCCTTAAAACCATATAAAAGAAGGGGAATAATGATATAATTATATATAAAATTTATTATACTATATTAAAATTTATTAGATTTAATTAATTAAATTAAAATTWAATTAAATTAAAAATTAATTAAATTTAATTAAAATTATAATTCTATTGTTTTATATTAAAAATTCGTAGCATCAATGTCACATTATTTTTATTTTGTTAAAAAATTCGAAAGTTGCCTTAAATATTAATCAAATTAATTAAAAATAATTGAAAGATTATTTTAGAAAAAATAAACAGATAATATATATATACACGATTATACTTTTATAAATATACTAGGATGCTCCAGTTACGGGGGTGGCTTTGTTATGAAATGTTGATTTAATATAATTCTAAATTATTTAGTAAATTATAACAACACAAAATATAAAACCACAATTACAATGAAAGATATAAAATAATAATACACGAAAAAATCTGAAAAACAAGGTTAGTTTTATCAAAATAATTAAATTGTAATACGGTACCATCTATTAAAAACTTACAGTACCTAAAGACTTAGATAATCTCTAAATAATAAATCCTAAAAATAGCAATAAAAAATAAAAATAATCGCGATAAATGCTATCCTATATCTTAATTTAACAAAAATTACACAAATAAAAAAAAAATTTCATTAAGATTGGTTCAATAGTTTCGAAATTTATTTGAAACCAACAATGTGTCACTGAATTTTTCTATATAAAGATATTAAATTTGTTCAAAAGGAAATCATAATTAATTTCAACATCTAAAAGACATAATTTATTTGATAATATAGAAAGTTATCGATCGAAAGTTTCTTTCAAAGAGGTTATATCCAAAGGAAGGAAGGAAGGAAGGAAGGAAGGAAGGAAGGAAGGAAGGAAGGAAGGAAGAAGGGAAACTAGAGTTGATCCACGAACGAGCACACACCTATCCTCTTCCTATCGCACTTATATCACTCACTCGGCAGGACGTGATTCGCATAATAGTTAGAGTAAAGCTTAGAAAGGATAGAACACGAGTGAAAAAGAAAGAGAGAGAGAGAGAGAGAGAGAGAGAGAGAGAGATAGAGAGAGAGAAAAAAGAGAAAGACTATTTACCACAGCATGCCCTTTTTCCTCATTCCTCTCTTTTTATTTTCTTTTTTCTATCTCTTTCTAAAAGAGCACGTTTACAAATTTTTCATTTCTACCTTGATATCTTTCTTGAGTATCTTTTCTCCTCTAACGTCAGCATGATTATTTTTTGAAATTTTCATGAAAATACAACTTACCTGCTTCTACGCTATTCCTTCTCTTTCCTTTCCTTACCTTTACTCGAAAATATTCTGATTAAGGGAGACCAATTTTATTTTTTTTGTTCTTTTTTTTTTCAACCTTTTACTTTGTACAAACTCCTTCACCTTTTTTTTTCAATCTTATAAATACACGGAATATTTTATCGAAATATATTTTATTTTGTTTGTTTGTTTTTTGTTTAATCTCGAAGCTACTTAATTTCCCATTCTTTTTTTTTTCTTTATCTTTTAAAATCCGATCGATAAAAAAATTTAATCATTTAAAATGTTTTTCCTGACTGTAATTTTTAAAATACATTTCCTATATTATTTGTTGTGTAAAAAAAAAAATATGTATATATATTATTCGTTACGTTTTTGTTTGAAATAAAAAGTGAATATAAATATAATCTTTTCCGTTGTGCGAATTAACGACGACGAACAGGAAACATGTGTATTATTATCGATCTCGTTAAACGATGCGTGTATTATTATATCGGAATATTATATCGTATAAGAGATTTATACGATTGATTAACTAATTAATATTTATTTATATATAAGAGTCTAAATGCAACTAATTAAAAAATGTATGAATACATATATACATATATATGTGGGGTGTGAGAGTGTGAGTGCGTGAGAGTTCTAGAGGCATGAGTGAGCTAAAGAGCGCCGTGTGCAATCGGACAAAGGATGACGATGAACAAAGGCGAAATGAATAACCAAATATCGCTATCAAGAGCGTCGCTGAAAGAAGTAAATAAAAGAAAAGCGATCAAGAATCAGTCATCGTTTAGTAGCCGAGCGAAGAAGGCGTTTTATCATTACTTTGTATTTTTATTTCTATATATTGAATATATTGCATATCCGTGAAGAGGGAATCAACCTATTAACACAACACCGCAGAATTCTTTCCTTTTTTACTTGTTAGATATCCTTTAGGAAGACTAACAGGAGAAGGGGAATCCTACATATTATATATATATATAAATATAAATATTAGTTTTTAAATTTAAGATAAATACGTGTGCATAAATTATAATAGTACATATATGCATACATATACACACTAATTTAAAAATGCTATCTTTATTCTGACGTAATACATATTATTATTATTATTATTATTATAATTATTATTATTATTATATTTTTATTATTGTAGATGAATAAGATTTTTTTATAAAAAATATAAAATATTCGATATATCAGAGATACGTTATTTTTACGTTAGTCAATATATATGTTAAAATATAATACACATATCAATACAAGGATATCATTTAAATGCTAGGATAAAAACGACGCGACGTATAGTGATAATGGAAAAATAAAATAGGTAGAAAATAAAAAAAACATGTTCGATAAAGATCTCAATGGATCTTGATAAAAGGTAAAAAAAACCATAGAAAGGAAGTTTTTCTCATAAGAATGGTGTGCCATCGAACGAATGAAATAGAACCGAACGTGTTCTTGATCCCATCTTCATAGATATCCAATATATATATATATATATATATATATATATATATGTGTGTGTGTGTGTGTGTGTATGTGTATGTATATATATATATTACATTTTTTATCGAGTAATCCCTCGATGTTGGCTCGTTATGCTTTTAGATTTGAAATTTATTATCCTGAAAAGTAAGAACAGAATGATGGGGTTTAGAGGGTGGAAGGGGGTGGAAGGACTAGGGATTAAAAATATTTTTTCCACACAAGGTAAAAGAAAAAATGAGATAATTCTTGTAATCTTTCAACACGCGAGATTAAGTTTGAACAGTTGGTTCAAAGAAAATGGAAATTTTTTAATTAAAATTTAATAAAAATAATAAAATAAAATAAAAAAAGAAATGTTCAAATATTCATAAAATTTGAATTGGTTCGGTAAGATTATGCCGATCGCATTTTAGGATATAACTTCTTCTTTCTTTTCCTTTTTCCATTTCTTTTACTTTTCTTTTATTCTTTTTTTTCTGTTATTTTCAATTTCGTTCGAGGAAATCGTCATAGCTTTATTATTCTTATCTTATTATACGGTGGTAATATAAAACATCTCTTTTGGAGTCGAGAATTATCTTTCGTATGGTTGGAAAAGAGAAAGAAAAAAAAATAGAAAGAAAAAGAGAAGGAATGCATAAATGCAAACGATGGAAGTTATAGCAAGTATAGTTATCTATGTGTATATATGCGTGTGTATGCATGTGTATGTGTGTTTAGTAAAAGATATAAACGGGCAGAAGTGCGATATACAAATTGGCCTTACGAAATACCAGAGTATACTCTACTGTATAAGTATTACGTATTTATGTGTATATACGTGTGTTTATGTATGTGTGTAACATGGTAGAAGAGGGGAAGATATACTCTGGCTGGCAACGTATCAAAGAACTCTCATTCTCTTCAATCTACCAAAAATAAGATAAGAATCCATTTTGTATTTATCTTTCGAACGTGAGAACATAATCTGGTAAAAAATAAAAGAGAAAGATGGAGAAGAAAAAGATACAGAAAAAAAATTCGGATAAAATAGAATTTTCAGACACTCAAAGAAAAATAACAAAAAGTCTAACACCTACGTACACTCACGTATACGTATTATATAGCATATATATATAGGTCTGATGTTGAGAAAAATTATGAGATATATATATCGATAATACATCGAGCATGTTATATCGACAGCACAAAGCTTCTTGACATTCGATATTTTAAATCAAGATAAACATCCTCCGATATGTAATAGAAAAATAATAATGATATCCTATTCATTGACATTATTTATTAGAAAAATCCAATAACGTTCATGATACGAATTTTATTACTATTATTACTACTATTATTATTGTTATTATTATTATAATATTACTGTTATTATGTAATGTGTGTGTGTATTTTTTAATATATATTTTGTTCTTCAAGTTTTATATAGGGATTTTTAAATGATTGTCAGAAATGTAGAATAAAATTATGTTTATTTTTGTAAAAAAGAATTATTTTTTACTAAGTTTATATTATATTATATTTTTTAATAAGTTTTTGGGACCATGCGTGATCATCGTACCCTTTTTTGTTTTGTAAATCTTTTTAAATTTATTATCACAATTATTTTCGTTGATTTAAACAAAATAATTACCAAAAAATTTGTATAAAATTACTATTACACGTTTTTTTTTTTATATTTTTTCGTTAATTCACAAACAAAAAATAATCATTACAATACTTATTCAAATAAATATTTGTAGAATTCGTTAAATAATTTGAACAAATTGTACGATTATACTGTGAGATATCATTGAAGTTTCGATTAGATGAAAATGTACTTAATATTTTGACAGATTTCTTCTTATCCCTTATCATTAGTAAATTAGTATAATTTAAAACGTGATAATTATAATTTAATTAAAATATCAGATGGTTCCTTTTCACCATGCTAAAACGAGTCCTACGGTTACGTTAGATTTTTTTTTGTAACATTTTTTCTTTCTTTTTTATTTATTTTTTCTTGTCGACGATTCGACCCATTGGCCACTTCGAATATCGGAAAAATGTTTTCCCTCGAGCATGATCGGCCTCTCTAATCCCATTGGTCGGACTCTAGAGAGTTAATCGTGGAACGATTGAGGCCTCTTTTCTATTTCTATCTTACTCTTTCTATCTTTCTTTCTTGGTAATCACGTTCGTACGAATGTGAAAAGGTGAAAGAAAGAGAGAGAGAGAGAGAGAGAGAGAGAGAAAGAGATCCTTCGGGGATGCGAGAAATAGACGAGGAAAAGAAGGAGGAAGAGGATGGGAGCCAGGGGGTGGAGAGGGAGAGGAGGGTAAGACAGAGCCCTCGTGTAAACAAAGCAGGAAATGAGGTAAATAAAAGCAACTGCTAAAGAAGAGGAACAATCGGAATGAGTTCGATGTGTGTGCATTCGCACGTGTACTACCATGGGTAGGGGGAGAGGGATGTAAGGGGGAGGTAGGTGGAAGGATTAAAGAGAACTATTAGAAGAAAAAGTTAAGAAGAAATTCTACTTGTTTCTTATGATAAGATATTTTTATCTGATCTTTGTTTTCGATGAATTAAATAGTTTATTAATATGTAAAGTAAAATTCAATGAAATATATTAATTATATTAAATCATTTAGTATGAAACGTCCGATTATTCTGAAAAATTGGACATTTCATACTTACAGAAAAAAAAAGTATCTTATCATGAATGAATGCAATTACAATCGTAAATAAATTTCTATAATAAAAATAATTAATACAAGTGAATACAATAGAATAGTGAATACAATAGAAATTCTAATAAATAGAAATGAATTGGACCATAAGATTGAATACTTTTGGGAAAAGAAAACAAGATTTTCTTTTGGCGGCATAAAAATTAAATTAAATTACGAACAAAATTTGTTCTTTCTTTGATGAATAAAAAACAAGAAAACCAAAGAGGGAATAATTTGTATTTTATCGTTTCTAATGCAAAATTTATCGATTTGTGTGTCTCTTCTCGTTTAATTATAAAAAAAAAGATTAAAGAAAAAAAAAATTAAAAGAAATCTATAAGAAATACGAACGAAAATATTAAATAATAAAATGGAAATAGGTCAAATCTTGTTGGCAATAAATACAATTGGTACTAAATATTGAATAAAAAAGTTCATTGCGCAATAAGATTTTGATATTCCCGACGAAGTCTTATATCCTAGTATATTCCGTGTCACGTAATATGCAATTGTGTATGACATAGTCGAACAAAAAGAAATCTAAAGAAGAAGAAGAAGAAGAAGTAGTCTTCTACTTTACTTGGAGGAAGAGAAAGAAAGAAAGAAAGAAAGAAAGAAGGGAAGAGAGTAAAGTAAGCATCGGGAAAAGAAAACTCAAGGAGTGTGGAAGGGATGAAAAGTAATCCAAGAACGGCAAGCTTTATAGTTTTGTTTATTCCTTCGCATACAATTACGCTGATGACGCAGTGGTAAACCTAGCCCCCTTTTGCCTCTTTCTGCCCAACCCCCCATCTTCTTTTTCTCTCTCTCTCTCCCTCTTACTATTTTTATTCACCCCTATCCTACGGATTCAACAACGTGCAGGAGCACACACAAGCACTCGGGGAAACGTTTGTTCGCCTTTTACGGCTCACCAAGCGAGTTTCTGCTAAAACGTTTATACCCATGGCGCTACGTTGAAGATGAGGATTTTCATGTGACGACGTAGACGACGACGAAGAGGAAGACGATGAAGGAGCCATGCTACTATGTAGGAGTAAAGAAGATGACGCGAGAGTTGGATGAGGTTAGGGGGGTGGTTGAAGTGGGTTTTAAAGTGGGAGAAGAAAAATCGTAAATTTAGGGATGACCGGGTCGAATGAGGCTCGGATTAACGAAACATTATGCTCTCTCTCTCTCTCTTTCTCTCTCTCTCCTTTCTTACCTTCACCCTTATTCGTATTCTTATGCCAACGAGTGGAAAAGAAACCTTTTGGAAAAATCCTCTTCCACTTCTTTCTTCCTTCCTTTCTTCTTTTTTTTTTGTGATAGTTCCACTTTAAGTGGGCACCCTCGATTACGGTGAGCTCTGAAATATGTCGCGAATCCGGATAGGCCACTTGGAATTCAACCGCTTCTTAAAAGAATCCACCCACAAGACTTTTTTCCTTCCTTCCTTTCTTCCTTGCTTTCTTTTTTTTCTTTTCTTTTTGTCTTATCTTTCTTTCCTTATCTTCTTGCATCTTCGTTTCGTTTGGTTCTTCTTTGAGGTTATGTAGACCCTTGCTTGCTGAACGAGAATGTTTCGTGGAAACGGATCGTGAAGAAAATCGACGCGTTCGTGCGGACAATGTCCAACTATTCCTTTATGAAATTGTTCTTCGTATTTTTCTCTCCTCAACTTCCTTCCCCTCTCCACCCCCTACTCCCTGAGTTATTTCGAATAGAAAATTGTGTTCCTCTTGAATTCTTCGAACGTGTTTATGATACGTTAAACTGCTTTTAAAGTATCATTTACATTGTTTTTTCCTTCCCCTGTGATTTTTTTTTTATTTTATTTTATTTTACACAGGAATTGACAACATTTTTTTTTATTCTTCGATTTTAGAATATTCGTGTTTAGGATTCATCCAAAAAAAGTTCGAATAACCAATAGCATTTTATTTTTTAATGTTAGCACAACTAAATGAATTTTAATTAAAATCGAGTTTATTGATTAATGAAGAAAAAGAAAAGAAACCATGAAATGTAATCGCAAATAAAATTGGCCAACAAAAAAAAAAAGGAAAGAAACAGCTGACGTTAACAAAAAGAAAAAAAAAGAAAATTCCTTTATGGTTGAGAGTATTGTGAAGCAAATTAACCCGAGGGCAAATGTGTTTGGCCTATTCCGTAAGAGAACACAAAGCCTTGTTAAAAGAAAATAGAGTAAAAGAAGATAAACCTAGCCGTAGGCTTTAAAAGGAAAATATCGAAAACAGACGTGTCCCAAAGTGATGCTACCACCTCATGAGACACGGTCGCAAACGACTATCGATAGATAAGGTGAATCGATAACGAAATCAACTTTACCTTCTCATCCCTTAACTGTTATATCAACCCCTATATAACTTATCCCTTTTTTTCTACCAAAGTTACCCAAGGTTCCATGAAAGAAAAGAAAGAAAAAGACATCAAGAAAGCAAAAGTTATGGTTGAACGTAATACCAAAGATAGTACGAAAATACTTTCATACACTATCGTTCAAAAGTTTCAAACCACTTGTGTTGATTTACGTGAAATACCATTTCCAAAATGATTAGAATATTTCAATATGTTGTTCAAAATAAATATGCTTGTTTTTTTTTTTTTTTTGATAGAATTATAATTTTAAACAAAATAGTCGTTCGTTGATCAAAAAAATAATAAAAGAATGTAAAATATGTTAATCATAAGTTAATATTGACAAATTTATTTTGGTTACTTTTAAATGAATGAATTTCTTGTTCTTAAAGCTATATCTCCTATTTTTTCGAATTTAGGTAGAGATTTGAAACTTTTGGTTGGTAGTGTAGGTAAGTGTAATTTTGGTAGATCGAAGACTCGTTGTATGGGCTGTAAAATGAAGGGTGGGAAGGAGAAAAGGAGACGGGGGTTGGAGATCTAAAGAATAAGAAAAAGAAAAAAGAATACCATAAGAGAATCGGTGATAGAAAAAAAAAAGAAGGTAGATGAGAAGAAAGGGTTTTCTTACTAGAAGTGTAAAAAGGGTAGATGTGTGACGGTGATGGTATGTGTATGGACACATATATATATATACACACACACACACATATGTATCTAAACGCGTAACACACCTAAAGCCACCAAAATCAAATAGGAGTGGTGACGTAAGAGGAAGGAAAAGGAAAAGAAGGTAGTGAGATGGTGGGTGGTTTGAGTAAAAGGGGTGAGATAGGGTTGGTCTTGGGAGTTACAGAAGGGTTCCTAGTAGGTTGGTTCTATGCGGACTGAATTGTAAACCGGACTGAACTTTTCGCCTTCTTTTCTGGTCGTTGCCCGAGAATGGGTTGGTTTGGGGGATGGGATGGGATGAAGTGGGGTCGAAAGTGGTAGTGGTGGTGGTGGTGAGAGGATGAAGTTCGTTCCTTCTTTAAATTACATTTGGCCACTCGTTTGGTCTCTCCCTTTACCTCACTATCTTCTTCTTCCCTTCCCCCTCTCTTCTCTTCTCCTTTCTTCTTTACTTCTCTTTATTCTTTTTCACTCACTCACAATCAGTCTAACACATACTCTCGTTTTCGTACATTCACCACGTTACTATCTACCTAGAAATGAACCAACGAACGAACGAACGAACGTAGAGAGGAAGGAAGGAAGGAAGGAATAAGAGAAGGGAAAAGGGCTCACATCAGAGAGGAAGAGGAATTCATTTTACGAGCTACTCCTTATCCATCTTTTACGGTTAATCCTAATGTTCTCTTTCTCTTCTCAATACCCTAGAGCCGCCTAACTCTCATGGGAACGGTTTCAATGAAAATTCGAATTTGCATTGAGATACAGGATCGGCCGGTGTATCGTGTGCTTCAGGCATCCTGATAAAATCGAATCCACTTCTCTCTCTTTCTCTCTCTAACTATCCATCTATTTATCTCTCCCTCTTTCTCTCTCACTTGCTTTTTCATTTTGACGAGCGTGAAACTCGACGTCAATGTTTACCAGATCGTCGATAAATATTTTATTACGTCATTATGTCTCCAGTACACGCATATAATCGATCGATCAAACGTTTTTCTTTCTTTCGTTAATCGTCGCAAAACTCGTTCGAATTACAATTTTCGCTATCTATGTACATATATACATACATACACCAACATATAGGCACATGCTATTTACATGTATAATGTATTCGCCATTATACAGGGCGTCTCATTTTTATTCAATCGTTTCACAACACTTTTTTTCGTTTAGTATATTCAACAGGAGTTTAATATAAGGATAGAATGGAAAATACTTTTAGGTTGATCACGTTTTAACGAGTTTTTGGGGAAGTAAATTCAATTGATAAAAAAATACTTTTATGCGTGTGTGTGTGTTCGTTCGTTTATCTGTCTCTTTATCTGCATATGTGTGTGTGTGTATAATATATGTAAGAGAAATTTCATCAAATCTAAAAGAATGTATATACAATACTTACACAGGTATTTCTCCTAGGTACCTTGGTAGGACGATAAGGATACTATATAGTAGCACGTGGTTAGTTATAGACTTATTTGATATGCTTTCGTGATAAAAGAATGCCGAGATCCGATAGAATCTACACCGTTATTTGCTCGATCTTATCGTTTCGAACCACTGCCGAGGAAGCATCCTACACCACCAATTTCGTTTCATCGATACACACAAACACATACTTTCACATATACACACATTCCCATATATATGTATATGAATACATATAAATACATATATATATATATATATATATATATA
>NW_015148971.1:3735327-3820575 GCF_001465965.1 Polistes dominula | reverse complement strand
TATATATATATATATATATATAAATGAAGGTTAAGTCTGGAAACAAACAGCTTTCCCTCCACCCCTTTTCATAGACCCTCTCTCACTAAAACTCTCAGAACCCATACAACCCCCTTCGAGACGATCGATCTTAATGTTTAATCAGTACTCTCCTCACGTGGTTCTATCTTCGCTTATGCTTCGAAATATTTACTTAAATTATATTACAAAGTTACTTTACTTACACGTGCAACCGCCTTTTCCCACGGTGAAAACACTTTTGACCCTTTGCCAACCAACCAACCAACCAAGCCCCCTCCACTCACACCACTCTTCCGTTGCACCTCGTTTTCGTTACTCCCACTAACTGGGGAGAAACGCGATTCAATTTCGATAGTCAACGAGAATCTAACGAACTCGACCATCATTGGTTAAAGCTTACAGTTTTATCTAATTGATTTCACGCAGAGTTATTCGATCTGACAGTATGTATTCTCTTTTACTATGTTTTTCTTCTTTTTTTGATGTTGCTTTTTTGTTAATTTTCAAGAGTGAGAGAGTGGGGAATGGGGAGGGGGTAAAAGTGAAATGTATCAAACGCTTAATGGAAATTATTCAATAACTTATATTCGTTTGGTCAATATTTTTTAGTTATCAATTAAATGTATAGCGTATAATAAATAATCACAACGTACGAAGAAAATGTTTTTTTTTTTTAAATATATTTAATTAAGTGTCAATATCCAAACGCATTTTGTTTATTTATTATGGTTGTCAAAATTTATCGACAACTTATGTTATTTTATTATCACACAATTTCGATTATTTATTTATTATTATATCCAATGTATTAATTACAATATTGATTATTTATTTTACACATTGATACTTCGTTTTGTTAATGAAATTTAAGGGATGAATTTTTGTAAAATAAATTACTGATACTTTATAAAATATGAGCTGTTATTATTTTCTTTTATATTGTATTCCTACGAACGAGTTGCTATTAAATTATGATTAGATCGAACATGATTTTTATACACCCTTGCACAACTAACCTACGTGCGCTCATTTAAGTATAATCGATTTTCATCTTGACAAGAACAATTTCTTTTTTTTTTTTTTTTTCATTTTAACAACGATCGATAATTTTATGTGGTCTAATTTACACGTTCATTTTTTTGTTTTCTAATTCGAGTAATTAAACACGTATACATAGTTATCATACTGGACTGATAATAAAATAAATTAATGATTTTTTTTAGTTGTTATTTATTAATATTATTTATGAATAACGAGTTAGAATAAAAAAAATATTTTAAAATAAATAATCGAATCAATTTTGTAAAAATATTTACGTGGAACAATAATTAAAAAATTATGCTGTCACAATTATGCACAACTGAAAATATATGCGTATATCTATGACAATACAAGACTAACACTGTAAGATAAATTAATTTTTAATTATTTGAGATACGTAGGTCCTTTCTCTTTCTCTCTCTCTCTCTCTCTCTTACTCATACATTCACTCATTCTCGCGAGACATGTTCGAGTTTTTACAATTCCATCGAGATTCGTCTCGAATGGAATGTCGACGAAGCTTTTGCAAGAAGTTACGTATTCGTTGAGAGAATTTATAGTCACGGTCATGGTATTGTGAAACCAACTCCCTAGAAACTTGAGAATAAATAAAAAAAATTCGCAAGAAACTTTTTCTATGGTTACACAAAAAAAAAAGAAAATAGAAAAGAAACAATATATACATATATATATTCAACGAAAAAACGTCAGATTTTGTTTTTCGAAACGAGAGAACTTTATTAACTCCGAAATAAAAATGGATTGTGTACGTTTATCGCATGATTTTTATTTTATTTTTTTTTTATCTTACTATTCTGTAAAAATCAAGATGGAACATATTTTTATATTCCAAATTTACAATATTTCTATTTTAAAATTTGTCACATGAGTTTTTTTAAGAAATGATTTTGATTAATAATAATATTGAATATTTCAAACTTTTTAAAATTATTTTTTTGGAATATTAAATAGAAAAATATAAAAATAAAGAGTTGAAAGTAATAAAAAAATAAAAATAATAGAATATATATCCGGTTACACGGTCGTAAAGAAATACAACAAAAATTATGTAAATACTCGATAAGAAAAAGGAAAGGAGATTACACCAAAAATGAAAAANAAACGAAGATAAAGAAAAATGCGTTGTTTTGTGGTAGAAAGAAACAAAGAAAAAAGGGTTATTTTCATAGGTCGATATTACCTACCAGGAGTAAAATAAAAAAATAAAGGAACAAAAATATGTAAAACGAAGATAAAGAAAAATGCGTTGTTTTGTGGTAGAAAGAAACAAAGAAAAAAGGGTTATTTTCATAGGTCGATATTACCTACCAGGAGTAAAGTAAAACAATAATATGGTTGACCTGCGTTCACCGGAGGGAGTGGGGGGTTGGAGATGGTTGAGTTTTGAATGCATAAAGATGAAGCTTTCGTAAGTAAGTAAGCAAGCAAGCAAGCAAGTAAAGCGGAGAGAAACGAGCGAGTGCGAGCACGAAACTAACAAAACTTGGCGGCCCGCGGGCTGCGATTTCTCCTCCCCATCATCCCCCACTTACCCCTTCTTTACCCTCTCTCTCTCTTTCTCTTTTTCATGCACACGCATACCTGTAAATATACGCTTACAACAAAGATACCACAGAACTTCGCACAAGAGTCTTCTAGTTTTCATTCTCGCAGCTGGTTCGATACGCACACGAAAAGCCAAAACGTAGCCTCGAGGCAACGTTTCGGTGAACGTTGTTAACCCTTTAACCGAGCTAAGTGACTTTAGTCACGCCGCAATTTATGCCAGTAAGGAAAACCACCTTTAAAACTATATAATCGGACATTCTCGATTTATTTAATTTTTTTTTTTTATTTATTTTAAACAGGATGTTCGTACTTTAAATATTACTGTTATTATTTGAAATAATGCAATATACGTATATATAAATAATTAATAAATGTGTATATTAATAATAATATTAATAATTTATTAATTATTAATAATTAATAATTAAATATATATATATATATATATATATATATATACGTACACTTTGTGCAAGTATAATAGAATTTCGTTCGAACGATTATTCGAATCTTTGTTTTTTGTTTTCTTATGTAATGGTATTCTAAATGTTGTTCAATGTATTTGCATACTTGCAGTACTTTATATATTTAATAAATAATAATTTTCTTCTATTCCATGTTAATTGAAACCTCACTGTTGTATTCGTTGTAACTATAACAATACAGACACTATTTTTATTTAATTAGTTAATTAATTAACAAATGTATATAAAATAAATCTACTTTTTTCTTTCTCTCTCTCGTCTCATTTTAATTCAATTCACTGTCATTGTTACACGTATAAAAATAATATTACAATAGAGTAATATAAAATTAAAAAAAATTCAAATGACAGTTCTTTAAGTGTTTCGATTTTGTAAGACATTAATTAATAATAATCTTTAGCAATGTATAATGAAATAACGTGATTATCGATTATCAATATTTTTTTGTTAATTTCTGTTTCTCTCTCTCTCTTTCTCTCTTTTATACATATCGATAATATCTCGGTAAGAGAATTTATATTTCATCGGATCTGATATATAAGGGCACAAAGATCAGTAGAGTTTAGAAACGTTTCTATACGTTATATCTCTATCTGAAATCGATTAATTTTCGCGGCTAATATACGATAGAAAAAGAAAGAGAAAGAGAGAGAGAGAGAGAGAGAAAGATCGTACTACTCTGGTCGAGTTATCTTCTACGTTTCGTTCGAAGTGAGTCGATTTGATTAACCAGCACCGAACTTCGTTTCATCTCCTGAGAAAACATTCCAGAAGAAAGTTTAGTGTAGCTCGGTAATTATGTAATTTCATTAGACAAAACTTCCGCTTATGCTTCCCTTCTCTACTCCTCCCCTTTCCCCCTYCCAACCCACCCTATAGCAATCTCTTTCTATTTCTATCTTTATCTTTCTCTGTTCTAGAATATTTTTATTAATGTTGAACGTTGTTACGTGATCTTGATAATAAAGCCAACACATGTTGCATAAAAAATTACATGAGATTACATGTAATGTTTATATACATACATCAATGAAGTTATAAATTAAAATTATCATTTGAAAATTTAAATAAGTTAAAAAGAAATGTTAATTATAGGTTGATATGTGGGTTTCATAAATTGTCCTTGAATGTATATACACGAATGTTTAGAAATGAGTATATTATTTTTAAAAAAGATTAGATATTAATGAAAACTATTACATATGTATGTTCCCTTTTTTTTTTTATTTCGTTTCGAATCAGTTTGTTAAAGGTTGCTCAAGTTTGAAGATTAATTCAATGTAATAATAATTATTATTGTACGTCAATGAAGTTATATATTAAAATGATTCGCAAAATTTGGTAAAAGAGAAAGAAAATAATATAAAATAAAAAAAGATAGATAATCTATAATAATAATTTACAGGTTGATTCATGTGTATAATAAATTATGTCCTGAATATGTGAATATGCATGAATGTTTAGAACTATATTTGGTTTTTTTTTTTAAAGATTAGGTATTAATGAAAACTCGTGGTTACGTATTTTTTTTTTTTCTAAAAGAGCTCGTTAAGGGTTGACTCAAGAGCTTGTAGATTAATTTCAAGAGATAAATATTACTAATACGTGTATATTTATAAGTAAAAAAAAAAAAAAAATAATTATAAAGATGGATAAGAACGTATCAGTTCGTATAATCGTTCAACGACTAGGTTATTAAAGTTCTGTAAACTGCTAATTTTTTGATGGTTACACACCTTATAGGTGACGTATTACACAAGTCGATACTTAATATAATAATGTGCATTATACATGTAAAATTTTCATAAATATTTTTGCAAATTCTATAAATTTGTCGTCAAACTGCAAGAAGATGAAATTTTTGGATTTAGTATCGTCGATATACATTCAGTCAATTTCAATATTTGCAAAACGAACTTTAAACATTCGAAATCGTAATTAATCGGTTCCATTTATTAATCGATCATTCGACTATCCTATCCTTAGTTTATTAATAATCAAATTATTATTTAAAATAAAATATACGACTAAGGGTGTAGAACGAATTTAAATGGTAAAAAAATGTTTTTAATGAAAATAATAAAGTTGGTTACTTTATTCAAGGTCATTTCTTTTACAAAATTATATATTACTTTTTTATAAAGTCCTACAAACTCAAAAAAAACTATTTCCCCCTTTTTTTACGAGTACGAGCTTTTCGAAATTAAAAACTTTATATTTATTGAATTGTGTATACTTTAAATTACATAAAGTCGTAATATTATTATTTCAATTATCGATGAATAAAAGAACAACACGTTGAATGATACAATTTTCAAAAAAAAAAATTCTAAATTAAACAGAATAAACACATATTATAAATAAGAAGACAAAAATATTATAAATAAATTTTCACACACCGATTCTTCATTCGAAAATAAATTGAAATCTCCGATTTATTTAAACAACTCGTGCATAATATATAATTCGATGTGTTATCTCACGCAAAAAAAAAAAATAAAAAAAGGAAGAAAAAAAAGTTATTGAAACGATTTCAGGTGGAGATAATACGAAATAAAAAAAGAAAGAAAAAGATAGAGACAAAAAGAGAGAGATAGAGAGAGAGAGAGAGAGAGAGTGAGAGAGAGAGTGATTGAAAGGAGGGAAGGAAGGAAGAAAGAGAAAGAAAGTATAGAAGAAGAAGAAGAAGAAGAAAAAGAAAAAGAAGAAAGGGTAGTCGTTTCGTAAGGGAATTAAATTATCCATGCTGGAAATTTCGTAAGACTGATTTTTCGCGCTATGTCTTTCTCTTTCTTTCCCTCTTTCATTCGTTCTTTTTCGTTTTCTTGTAATCCGACGACCCATAGCAGTGCGAGGGCCATAGCACGTGGCATGAATTATTGAAAACCTTGTAGAAAATTATTCCTCTGGTCTTAAGGTAGCCGTAGTTGGTTGGTGTTAGACGAGCACGAGCGTGCACCACCACTACCTTCACCCCCACCTACTACCCCTACTTCTTTTTGAGTTTGTATGAGTACGTGCATGAGCGTGATAGAAATAGGGAAAGAAAGAGAGAATAGGAAAAAGGAGTATAGGAGTTTACTAAGGGTGGAGTAAAAAGGGTATAGGAAAAGGGATGAGGAAAGGGGAGGTGGGGGTGGGTTTTCTCTTGGGGGAAAAAGGATCGGGAGAAAGCAGGATAATAGCTACCGAGGCAGAATAGCGATTCTATCGATTCTCGCATAACAAGAGTAACAATTTGCCGAGGGGAAAGGAAAAGGTTGCACGATACACGACCGTCTCTCTCTCTAAGTGTTACATATACACAGATACCTGTATACTCATAGATATATATATAAATATGTGTGAATGTAAGAGAGTGGCCCATTTAAATTGTTACTAACTTTTATGCATTATTTTTGTTTAGTATTATTATTTTGTTTTTCTTTATTAATTGTAAACTATTGATGATATGTTTACCTATGATTTTTGTTTTAGAAAGGAAGCTTGTAAAAATTAATATTAATCAGTTTTTATAATTATATAATGACACGTGGCTGATGTGCTTAAGAGTATGACCAATTTAAAATGCAACTTAACTATGGATTATTGTTTGTTATTATTATTTGCAAATAAATCGATTTATATTTGATTATATCTGAAATTAAATATAATGTATAAATCTGTTTGATAGTTTTAAAAAGTATTTTCTTTTGTTTGTAGTAGAGAAAGAATCTTTGACTTGAGTGTTTAATAAAATTGGAATAACTTAGTCAACATAAAGTGTCACGAGAATTATATATGTATGTGTTTGCGTAGGACTTTTATCAACAGATACATACCATAGATTTAAATTTTCTTATTTAAAATAAATTATTACGTATATATCTGTTAGATAGTTTTAAACAAAATATAAGACTTTTATAGTACTTGGTAGAACGAATCTTTTTGAATGTTTATTAAAAATTAAACGACACATTTATTTTTAATTTTTATGTTAGGAAAGGAAAGTAATCCTCCCCCAATTTGGGGTTGAAATACATGGAATATTTGAAATTATTTTCTGACTACTTTCGTGTGACATGTAACATTAATTAATTAAAAAAAAATATATTAAAAAGAAGATAAGAATAATAAATGAAAAAAGAGAAATAAATAAATAACAAAATAATAAAAATTGATAATTGCAATCTCTCTGGTAAAGTTTTACAGTTTGATACATTCAATTTGATTTCAACCTGCATCATAAATAAAAGTACACATATAATAAGTTGTTCAGACGATTTTCAAAATCGAATATTAGATTGAAGATGTTTGCTACCTTTCTATTGCTTTTATTCTCTATTTTTCTTACAAACGGTGTCGGGATCGATTTTTCGAGATATAATCGAATAAAAAGTTTCTTGTAACATAGCATATAATATTATACAGTATTTATTCTCTCTCTCTCTCTCTCTCTCTCTCTTTCTTGTTCGATAATAAAAAGTGAGAAAGAAAAATATTGCTGATGATTTTACATTGAAATTCGAGACCTGTTATAACCTAAACTATCGTTATAATGATGTCATCGTTTTAAGGAATAATATATTATACTTCTATTTATTTGGTCAGTATACATGAATAAATATTTTTCTTTTACCGGTGAAATAATTTATGTTTTATGTATAGAAAATATGGATTGCAATTGAGATTGCATAAGGTTTATATTAACATAGATTATATTATAATATTTCAAATACATATTCTAATACATTATAAATAAATATTATAACAAATAAATATCGATAATGCATTTTAAATATTGATCAAAAATTAAACAAAATAATTGCACAATTATTAATACGATTAATATACGAAAATGTTACATTTCTTTTGAATATCAATAAAAATAAAAGCATAATATATAACATTAGATTAATAGAAATGATGAAAATTAATTTAAATTACTGATCAAAAATTATAAATGATATGTAAATTTAATAAATAACGTAATTTAAATAACATAAAAAAATTTTAAATTTCTTTTAGCTAACAAAAAGAAAAAAATAATAAAAGAAAAGAAAAAGAAAAATAGATGAGAACATGTGGTTGGTTTCTTTTGAATACGACGCCATATTCCATCGAATCTCCCGCCTTTTATAACGGTTTTTTACTTTTTGAAAAAAAGTCACAGAAGTCATTCCTATCAAAAGTCAAAGAATAAGGCGGATGATTAAATAGAGTGATTTTCTTCTTTTTTTTTCTTTCTCGTTCCCTCACTTTGTTGATCCTTTTCTCTCTTTCTTTCTCTCTTTTTCCTCTTTGCTTGCTTTTCTTAGGAAAAGGATTCGAACGAAATACTTTTGTAAACGTAACGCGCAAACCTGGCTGGCTGACTGTGCTTGCTGGTTGGCTTGCAGGTTAGCTGGCTGGCTGGCTGGTTCGTTGGTTGGTTGGTTGGTTGGCTGACTGCCATGAAGGGCTCGAATCTATTTATCGGTCAGGAAGAAAGGTTATTTTTTCTATTCTTTTCTATCGCACAAGCAACGAAATGCATCTCCAATAAAATATCGCGATTAATATAATATCTAACCAGCGAGTAAAGAATGAAAGAATATTAACAAGTAATTATTTATTTATTACAATTATTATTATATATTAATGATAAATCATATCTAAAAAAAATATTCGAAATATAATATTATATAAATTATAATTATTATTAATATTAAATTTATTAAATTATGAATATTAAATATTAAATTTATTAAATTATAAATATTATATATTAAATTATATATTAATATCATGCTAATAAATTTGATAAAAGTGGTAGTAATTTTAAAGTACATAATAATATTTAAAAAATTGTGATTTTTTAAAATCTATTTCTATATTATGTTAGTGGATTAATTTCAAGTCAAACAAATTTATAAAAAATATTACTATGTATTAAGCAAATATTAAAAAAGTGGTTCTTGCAAGTATTTATTAGTGAAAAAGATACCGAATTCGGTCCAAACTGTAATCCCAGGGTTTATATATGTATTTTTTTTTTACACGAACTACATTGATTGATGAAAATTCAGAAAAAAAACATATGATTCGATGAAAAAATATAATGATTTATCTCAAGATCTATTCATTGGTCGAATAGAAAAATGTTCTTTTATTTTTTCTTTTTTTTTTTCATTTTCTCTCGCCTGAGGAACGAAATGCATCTCCGATAGAAAAAAAATTTGCGATTAATACCAAACCGTGGTAAAAAAAAAGAAGAAGGAGGATTGAATAAGGGAAAAGGAGAAGGAGGAGAAGGAGGAGAAGTAGGAGGAGGGAGAGGATTGAGGGTGGTTTGGATGCTTCGATTCGATCCTGCGAAAAGCCGTCCGAACGATTTTATTTTCCTATAGGTTGGTATAATCGGATTTGGCCGTCGGACGCTTCCTCTCTCTTTTTTATTTTATTGTTTTCTTCTATCCGTCTGTCTGTCTTCTTGTATGCTCGTCATGTATATATATATATATATATGTGTGTGTGTGTGGGAAAAGAGTGGGTGGAAGAGGAGGAGGAGGAGGTGGTCGTCTTTTTTTATTTCAAGAAAAACGAAGTTTACAGTACGATCGAGACGTCGTGTGTTGTTTCAGCGAAACGAAAGAAGTTTTTTGTTATTTGTTAGCAAAAATTATCGATCGATTTTTTTTTTATCGTACTCGAGAGATTTTATATTGCAAGAATAGAAAAATTAAATCAAAATGAACGATAAGGATAATAAAACTTGAAATGGGTATTAAAAAAACATTGTTCTCCAAAGTATTGACTGATCAAAATTGAAGATAATAAACGTATAATAATAATAATAATGATAGTAATAATAATAATAATAATAATAATAATAATAATAATAATAATAATAATAATAATAATAATAAACGAAAGATATATAAAAATATAATAACAAAATCGAAAGAAAATGAATATAGGAACGAAATCATATATTTTTTTCAGGTTAAAATATACGATAAGGAATATTAAATAAAAAGGAAGGAAATTAAATCACTGGAAATGCGTTACTTTAAAATAAAATGTTAAACAAATGAAACTAAGAATAAAAAAGAAAATTATTAACTCGTTCGAAATGACAAAACGGAGAAAGAGATAAAAAAAAATCTAAAAAGAAAAAGAAGAAAAAGTATACAAAAGAAGAAAATAAATTGTATAAGGTAATTGACGAGAGAGAAATTTCAATGGATGAAAATTAACGCATCTCCGATATTGGTGTTCGGATTGAAATGAACGACAAAAAGAATATTAAAAAAAAAAAAAAAAAAAAAGAAGAAGAAGAAAAAGAATAACTAAACTTCAACCGTCAGGAAGAGCTTCTAGCAAGTGTTGAAAAATAAAACAACAAAAAAAAAGCTCAAACTCATGTACTCGTGATGTTTAATGGGACGACGAATGGAGGATGAAAAAGAATCTGAAAACAAAAAAAGGAAAAAATAAGAGAAGAGAAGAGAAGAGAAGAAGGTAACAGGAAGAAGAAAATGAATTACACGCGCACGCACAGACTCCAAAAAAAAATATAAAAAATAAACCGTGCGAGTATTCTCGTCGAAATGACACTACAAATCCCACGGGAAGGTGGAGGAGTGGGGGAGTGAGCTGTGAGGAGGGGGTAGTTTGGGAGTATGGATGAAAATTAATGCGCATTCGATATTTTTTGTAGGATCGACGCATGAATTTCTGTCGACAACAAATTGGGAATGGGGTTTGTTGATTGGTTGGTTGGTTGGTAGGTAAGGGGGTGGAGGGATAGTAGTAACGAGAAGATATCTGTTTCGGGCTCTAGCACGCCTAGTTTTATCCCATGCGGTGGTGGTACCGATTCACCACCCAGAGCCAACGTTGCTTTCTCGTTAATGAAATGCGCGATATTTAAAAAACAGGATCGCCACACAGGGGTCGGCGTATTCGAAATATGTGCATTGCCACGCCACGCCATTGCACCGTATATTCGCTGGGAATCGATATTTCTGCGCGACGAAATGTTTAAAATTTCACGAAATACGTTTGTAAAACGTTTCTGTTACTTTTTTTTTTGAGGGGTATGGGTGATAGGGGTGGTTGGTTGGTGGTTGGATGAATGGGTCGTAGGGGAAGGATCCTGGACTTGGAGCTTTACATATTAAAAACAAAAAAAGAAAAAACAAATACGTACAAAATAAATAATAAAAAGCTACGGAATAGGAATGAAATTGCCACTCCACCCCCCTCCCACTACTCTCCTTTCCTTCCGTACATGATTTTATATCGTACCGTTATAATGTTTGTAATTTTTCTTTGAAATTGAAATACTTTAATAAGTAAATAAATTTTTCTTCACAAGCAAATTGGGTGGGTTTTTTCGTTTGACAAAGTTGCGTCGAAATTGCGTCAATTTGATGACAGCTTATATTATTATTTATTAATGTATTAATCATTTATTCATAATATCATAAAAAAAATAATTAATTAAAATATTGATATAAATTTTATATTAAAATTATTAGTACACTGATTACCGATATTAAATACTCTTTCTCTCTCTCTCTCTCTCTCTCTCTCTCTCTCTCTCTCTCTCTCTCTCTAATAAAGTTAAAAATTATTTATTGTAAACAAAAATAATAATTTCATAAATATCAGGATTTTTATTGGAAATTCTATTTGACACCATATAAAAAAAGAGAAAAAACTTCATATTATTTATTAACGGTTCTTTTTCTCAAGATTATTCGATTAACCCAACGAAACGTCGATATCACATTGATTTGAGGATCGTAAAAGATCCTCTAAATATAAATCGAGGGTCATTATCTAAGGATGATGGTTCGTATAGGAACCATAAAAAGAATGTTTTTTCTCGCAATACTCATTCCATGGTCCCGAGGGTGCGATCAAGGCTTTCTTCCCTCTCTCTTTTTCTCTTTATATAATATATATATATATATATATATATATATATATGTGATGTGAACATTTGATCAACAGTTGGACGAGATTATGGAAAGTTCTAGTATTAGTATTGTGTGTGTGTGAAGTGTGTATGAATGAGTAGACACATTGATCAATAGTTATTTCGATAAAAACCCGTTTGTTTATGAAAAGATAAGTGTAGATAAGAAAACCGAGGAGAGAAAATGCAAAATAAAAAATTAGGTCAATCTTGTGATGAACAATTTAAGAAGAATGGTTGTTTAATGTATATATCCGAAATATTAACCCTTATTGGTCGTAAGTCACGTGGGTAGTGAATTACAAATAAAAATATATATATTTTTAATAAAATATTTTTATCATATAGTTGTATAGTACTCCTTCAAAAAAATGAATAATTTCTAATAAATAATAAGTTATTTTTAATATAATATTGAACAATTTTGTTGTATTATATTTGGTATGTGTCAACAAGCTACTATGTGAATCTTGACATTCTTCAATTTCGATAACATATATACATACATATATGTATAAATCAATTGATTATTTTCCACATGATATTACCAGTTTTATTTTTATCAAGCGTGGAGTTTCACGTACGTTCTTTCTTTTTTGTCATTCTTCTTTTCCTCGATGGCACGTATTCGATATGAATTAATGCGTCTGATACGATTTTCGATCAATTTTTCTCTCTCTTCCTCTCTTATTTTTTTTACTTTTTATTTTCTTAATTCAATCGAGATGCGCTTTCCTTCGTGTTATTTTATTTATTATTTTGCTTCAACTACTCGCATCATAAAACTACTGATACTACTACAATTATTATTTCTCTCTTTTTTCCACTCTCTTGCACAAGGATACTTAACTTGTATCACGAAACGCACAGTCATCAATTTACTTTTTTATTCCTTTTTTAGCAACCAAAATTAACCCCCCACACTCCCACCTAGAGGATCGATCGTTCATACCAATTTAATTTAATAAAAATTGAGTACTAATTGGCGTCAATATCAAAGATCACACTAATATGATAACTATGTTCGAATAAACATTACTCATATACAGAGTGGCTACTTAAAATGTATTAATAAAACGAGTTTTATTGTTAACCAAAGTTATTTTTATTTAAAATTATGCAATCTTTCAATGAACACCCTGCATAAAATGATCCAACGCGAGTGTATCAAATTGTCTTGTTTAACCTTCGTGGTGTATGGGTGGTGGGTTTTTCAGCACCATTTACGGTACCAATATTGCGGCTTTTTTGATCTAAAAGAAACAGATGGTTTACGGACCGCGAGCAAACCAAAAAAAAAAAATAGAAAAAAAAAACGTTTGAGTACCCCTGTTCTTTCTTGCATCTACTTTACTTTTTTTTTTCTCCACTTTTGGCCGATCACGAAACTATCTATTCTATCTCCCCGTCCTTCTAAGAAGCCGTACCTACTACCTGCCTTTACTTCTTTACGAGTTTTCTCAGCGATTCCAAGTTTCCGTTCCGAAACACTTATCCGATTTAAGTTTTCAATATTGTGCTCCGGGATCAAGCTATCGCATTAAGAGTAGATATCTTTGCTCCTGCCGTCTTTAACCTCGAACTTCGAACTCGATATCGTTCGATAACGCTTTGAGCGAAGTTCCTCCTCCCCCTCCTAAACCTCTTCCTCTTCCTCTGGTCCTCTCTCTCTTCCCGTCTCCTTTCCATCCCATCTTCTCTCTCCTCTTCTTCTCTCATTTCTTTTCTGCGCATCCGTGTGCACAATCTAGTCTTCTTCTTCCTCTCCTCCTCCACCCTTCGGTCACCCACATCCTTCTTTTTCATCTTTGATTCTTCTTCTTTTTCTTCTTCTTTTGCTGCTACTCCTGCTGGTTCTTGATAAAAATTTCACGATAATGAAAATGATTTTTTTTTCCTATTCTCCTTTCTTGTTTTTGTTCCTAAACATTTGGCGTAGTCTAAGATTTTTTATTTATTTCATTTTATTTGCTTTGCATTTTTATATATAAATTTCAAGTATATTGAAATGATTTTGTTTATTCGTTTGTCAATTTTTACTGCTTCTTGATGAATATAATGAAAATCGTTTTCTCGTTGTTGTTGTTGTGCACTTCGAACGATATGATTTTATTTATTTTTTTATATTAATGTTTTGATTTTTTATTTGAGTATCTTGGATAGATACTGTTATCTTATTGACTTTGGAATAAGATCCTGACCCAATTTATTTTCTCTCAAATGATTAATATTTGTAACAAAATTTTTCGAAAATTCATTGATTATTAAATAAAAAATGAAATGCGTAAGAAAACATAAGAAAAATTACGTAAGTATAGGATACTTCAAAAGAAACCTGAGATTAATTAAAAATAAAATAACACTTCTTCAAAAAAATAAATATACTTTTTGGAAATGATTTTTAGTTTTGTAGGTTATGCCTTTCATATGTCCACCATTTTAGTCTCCAAAGTGATGGGTTCTTTTTGAAACGTGTTCAATTATTTCTTGTAAAGTGACTTTTGGATCATCTTATATAATATTTACTATTTATGCTAATGTAGATAATAAATTAGAAGTATGTACGGTATTATATAAGTAACATCTGCGATGATTAGTATTATACAAAAGGGGAAACGTCGTTGAGTATATATCCATTCTCGTTTTTTACTTTATTACTTAAAGGTGAAGTAAGAAAGAAAAATCACTTAACATCATTAAAATAATTCTCGAGCAAAAAGTGAGTAGAGAAGAAGAGAGAGATGGGGTGAGGGAAGACCTTACAAGAAGATGATATAATTTATCGATAGGATCCGCCATCTGCAGTCGCAATTTATTAACGAAAGCTGTTCCGAAGATTTAGATGGAAAATAGAGAGAGTGCACGAGTAGTATTCCTAGCATCCAGCCTCGATCGTAATAAAAAATTGATGAAGTACAACCGCATATACTACCTAAATTCTCCAACTGTTTCTTGCAACTTTTCCCATATACTCTATACAACAACATATATGTATATATATATATATATTTACTATATTTCTTTATTTTTGTACGTGTATGTCTATGTGTATATATCAGGTTGGTCCAGTATTTTCTATACTAAAAATTTTACCACAACACATTTTATATTATATAAAAATAAGTAAAGTATGTTATACAAATAACAAGCTCTTAAATGTTTAATTAGAAAAAGATATGGGAGGGGAAAAATGTATGATATGAAGAACTGACTCTGGACGTTTCGTCGATGCAGTATAAAATAACATATTGCTGATATTTATTTGAATATACAACGATAATATATTATTTGGGTAGCTTATCTTTTCTACCTGAACAAATTCTACCTGAAAAAAAACAAAAAGAATTAACTGCATATATTTTAAACTTTCTTAATAAATGTATCGGAAATAGAATTGGATAGGTGATATTACAATATTATTTCGTTAAAATTTATAAATCCAAATTATATATATATATAGACAGATCCTCCAGTACATTATGCGTTACTTGTTACTATAACCCTCCCCTATTGTTTTCAAGATTATCAGATCATTTTTACCTATGAGAAATAAGGAAAAGACAATGTTGATCAAGCTCATATAAATGTAAAACGCGATTATTTACCGAGAAATCGGTTTATTGACACCGCAAAATTTTCTGTGTGTTATAATTATATATTATACTTTTAATATGTGTAAAAATTCTTCTTTTTATTTTTTTTTGCGTATTTTTATTTGTAGAATATGGTGGTAAAATTTGACGGTAAAACAAAAAAAAATAACTGGTATACCCTGTAATAAATTTTATTTAATTAATATTTAATATTAATTTTTTACCCTATATATCAAATTAAATCAAATATTAATAATTATTAATGTAATATAATATAAATTATATATATAATATATAATATATAATTATAATTCTATTATTTTAATAATTATTTTAATANTATAATTCTATTATTTTAATAATTATTTTAATAATTATTATTATAATTAATATATATATATATATATATATATATATATACTATATTTACTAACTAAAAATAATATTACATATATCTATATATAATAAACTCTCTTTTTCTCTTTTTTATGTATGTGTATATATAGATAGAAAAAAGAGAGAGAGAGTTTATGATATATATATAAGGTGGTTGAAGGTTCGAGATGCACCGGCTGCAACCCTACATCATCCTGTTACTTAGTGTAAGTAGTTCGTCAAAAACAGGTCAGCCATCGGTGTATCCTTCCCATACTCTCTTCCTATCTCTCTCTCTCTCTCCCTTTCTCTTTCTCTTTTTATTTAATAAATTCGCTATTTCCATCTCTCTTTTTGATGTACAAACATCATCGAAGCATATACAAATGCATATAGGTAAATATGTACATAGTCATACATGCATTCGTGTTTATTTTGATCTCTTATGCATTTTCGGTGCAAATTCGTAAACTCGTAACGCGATTATCCGAGATTCCTTTTTTTATCTCATTCTTTTTTTCTTTCTATGTTCATCTCACTTTTAACTTATCTATCCATTTCTTTTTGAACGCAACCAAACTGTCTCTCAATCTTCTGTGTCTCTATCTTTCTCTTTTTATTTCTATTTCTCTCTTTACTCGAAGAAACTTCCGTGAAAAGTGCCGATCTCGATCGTTCTTAGATTCTCTAAGAAGTTTTATATATTTTTCTTCTTTTGTGTTATCTCGCACTGCAGACCATCTAACATCGTACAACTTTGACTTATGCCGTATAGCGCCAAAATATTCCTAGCAAAAAATGGTATACCTTTTTAACTGATTCGTACAATGATTGTATTCCTCGATTTTTATTCTTTCTCACTCAATCTTTTTTTGTCTTGCCTATCCCGTATTTCAAACAAAAATTTAAAAGACAAATATGTTTAATCGTATAAAATTATTTATATATTTTTTTCCCCCAATTATTCTTTCACAAAGTCTACATCAAAGATTTAAATTATCTCTTGTGATTGTAATATTTAAATGATTATTAAAAATTTGTACTCGTAATTCGGAAAACTGCAATCGAAGATTCCAATTGATTGGTCTCGTTTTCTTTAATTTCTTTTTTTTTTTTAAATGATTAAGAAAAATATTATTTTGTAATATAATTTCAACGAATATGTTCGAATTCGTAGAAATTTTTAAAATGAAAAATCCTTTGGATTATTTTTCTTGTTCTTTCTTTCAAATAATGTTTTTCTTTATGTCCAATAGAAATAGTACGAGTTGTCCAAAAAAGACTGAGAATGTGTGTGTGTGTGTGTGTGTGTGTGTGTGTGAGAGAAAGGAAAAAGAAGATCTCGGATTGAATTATGCAAGCAGAACGATTTTTATGTCGAAACGCGTACACGTGCCAGTAGTCGAGAACCAAACGTGTTTCTCGATTATTTACAACTTCCCACTTTTTCCAGGACGGATCTAGCACGTCGTACGTGATAAACCATGTTTTCCTTTTTAAATCGTTTGAATCACGTCCAGGATATAACGATGTTTCCCCTCCTTTTTCAATCAAGTTAAATAAAATACTAAAGTGGAAAATTAAATGTAATTTTATTTAACTACGTAATCAAAATTAATATTTTTATTATTTACAGTCCCTGTGTTAATTCAAAACAAAAAATTCAAATTGATTATACGATGATACTTCGTTAAACAATTTACCTATATTTATATATACCTTTAAACATAATTAGTCAAGGGTTTAATAATTTCAGTCATATCATCATTAAAATCAAGCAAAGGTGGGCATGGTTAGAATAAAATGAAATGGGATGATCCGTTAAAAAAAATAAAAATCGTATGGTTGTTGACTTCAGAGAAAAACAGTATAAAGACACGCGAACTTCTTGGAAAGTAATTGGATAGGTGTGAGAAGGTATTCCTAGAAAGATGACTCGAATCTGTCAAAGAAAGTATAAATTATACGTAATAATATTTTAAATAATAATTAAATAATTAAATGAATAAATATCATCATTAATTTATATAGAAAATTTGTAACGTGTTCTATTTTCAACTAATTTTACGAAATTTATGAATTTATTTGTCTTTGTTTTATATTTTTAATTATATGAATACTACGTTTCGTTTGCTTTTTCTTTGTCAAAAAAAAAAAAAATAAAAAAGTTAAAACATAATAATAATAATAATAATAATAATAATAATAATAATAATAATAATAATAATAATAATAATAATAATAATAATAATATTATAAAGTAACGTATAAATCCTTATAAGAAACGAAGAAAAAATTTCTTCTGATAATTTTTATAAATCCGTTTTAAAACGACCCATTAAGCAAATGAATATTTTTTTTATTCTGTCTAATTAAATGGGTCAAACATAATAATATTGTTTTACCCGAGAGTATAATATTTATTTAACGAGAAAAACAATGAGAATCCCATTGACTTTGTTGTTGTTGTACCGAGGTTGTTAATATATAAAAGAGAAAAAGAGAGAGAGAAAAAAAAAGATAAGAAAGAAGAAGAAAAAAGTATATATATATATATACATATATTTAGCTTGTATAGAGAGATAAGGATGGATATAGGAGGGATAAAAGAAAAAAGATGGCGAAGTTTAAAAGAGTTACGGGACTAATAAACCTCTTTACTACGTCACGAAGGAACCCATCTACTCTATTTCATCAAGACGGTATAGCCGTTTTAATAAAAAGTATTGCATCGTGTTGTAAGTATGTATTTGTGTGGGTTGATTGTAGGTGTGAAGAAGAAGGACAGAAAGACGAGATGGTTCTCTCAAGTAACTGATCAAATCGTTCACTTAAGATAAAAGCTATCATAATTTATCTATTAACTTTTTATCAAAATTATTGTCACGTTTAAATTATATAATTAAGTATATATATTATAATTTATATTATTATTATAATTTACTCGTTAATTTCATGTTATTTTAATGCAAAATGATTAACTTTAAATTGTAAATCAACCTAGTTGATTCAATAAATTATTATTATTATTATTGTTAATTATTATCGTAATAAAAAATATGAAAATAATTAATATCTTTTGTAAATAAAATTCAATATTTGTCGTAGTAAAAAAATAAAGAAAAACAAGAAAATTAAATTAACTTTCGTTGGAATATAATTTTTTATTTGGAAATTGTCTAAAAAAAAATTGGGTTAAATAAGGATTAAATTCGATCCATTAACTGTTCCAACGATATGGTGGTCCCCTAAAGTTTCCTTTATTTTATCTTTGTTATTTTCTTTCTTTTTACACGCCTCGTCGAAAGTGTAATCGTCGATTTGGAAAGAATAAGAAGTGTAAGGGTGAGAAAAAATAAAACATCTCTCTCTCTCTTTCTTTCTCTCATTCTTTCTTTTTATCATTCGGACATTCTTTCTAAGGATTTTATTAATCTCACGTAGAAGTGAAATCCGTGAAATCGAGCGTGCGAAAAGGCAATGGCTCGTACGACTCTTCCGGCACGTGATCCAACAAAACGAGTTGCTTTTACTTGCTGGTCTCTTGAACGAAAACTAGGAAGAGAAGGAAAGAAAGAAAGAAAGAAAGAAAGAAAGAAAGGAAAGGAAAGGGGAGTTGATCAAGAAAAGAGTGAGTAGGTTGGTTGGTTGGTTTGGTAGGTAGGTAGGTAGGTAGGTAGGTAGGTAGGTAGGAAGGTAGGTAGATAGGTAGGTAGGTAGGTAGGTAGGTAGGTAGGTAGGTAGGTAGGAAGGTAGCTAGAACTACCAAGTCACCGTTATATAAAAGCCAATAAGCTTTTTTAAACTCTTCCCGATTAACCGAATTATCAGTTAGCCGACTTTGTCCGAAGTCGAATCTTCCGTTGATTCAAGTTCCTTCCATTCAATCACGTTGAATCGGAAATCTCATCAAATCTCGTCAATTCGTTCCTGATTTTATGTACATACAAAAATTCCAATACGTCAATTAAGAAACCGCGAAAGATTTACTTTTTTAAAAAAATTATTTCATTATATTGTAATTATTATTTTTCAATAATTATTTATCAAATTTCTAATACAAATATACTACTTTTGTATATTCGTGTTTTATACAATTTTATATCTATATGTGCCCATAATTATGAAAATGGTCTAATAGTAAGTCAAAATTAAAAAGAAAATGAGTTTAACAGTTATTTTACATCACGTCATTTTAAACTAAATTAATTAACTATAATTTTCACGATATTGTCAAAAATAAATCCTTTAGATAGTGTTTGTTATATCAATATCATATAAAATTCATTTAATGTTCAAATAAAATTTTTTAAATATCTCGAAACAATAGATATATAACTTAAACCACTTTCATAATTATGGGCACATAAAATAAAATAAAATAAATATATTTTCATATATTATATATTTATTTTTTTTATATCTATAAGAGAAACATATTTTGTTATTTAAGAATTTATTTAGAATAGCGATAAGGATTGACTCACTTTAGTGAGTAGTAATAGTAGTAGTAGTAGTAGTAGTAGTAGTCTCCTTTTAGCCATTCTAATACACAGGTAGTAGTAGATGCCGAAAGTATCTCAAGTTTTCCTACCGAATGATTTATGATCTCTCCCACTTCTTTTCTTCCCACGATCCTATACACTTCCTACACGCTAACTTTCAACGCGGACGTCTTTCTATATATCTATACTACTAGCCTTGCTTCGGTACTTAAAACGAACAACGAGAGACTATACCTGCAGTATATTTTCTCTCTTCTTCTTCTTCTTCCTCTTCTTCTCATACTTTTTAAAGAATGTTTTATATATATATTTATACACATATGTGTATGTGTATGTTCTCGCGTATAACAAACTCGTAGAAAAATACTACGAGCTTTAATAATTTACGTAAAGATTCTTTGTCAACGATCACTCTATACATTTATACGTATTTACATTATGAACTATTGAAAAATAATTTTATAATTATTATTTATAAAATTATAATTATATTTATTTATTTGGATGTAAAATATAAAATTAATTTTGTTTTCCTTTTTAAAAATAAAAATTACGATCAATCCTACGTAAGTTTTAATTCGGAATTTATTTAAATTTATTTTTATGGGGTATATAAACAAAATGGCGGATATTTTATTCTGGATTGTATTCTCGGTTGCATTTTCATTAAATAGCATGTATTAATATATGGTAATCTGTAACTATATATATATATATAGATATTTGTGTGCGTGTGTATATATTGCGTGTGTGTAATATGTCAGTGTTAGTGTACGTTCGGATACAAGCGCATGACAATCGCATAAACGGTCTTTATTCGTAGCACGCTTTGTCGTGACCGATTATCTCGTCTACCTCCGTTGGTTCTTCCCATTGATTAATCGAAATGCGACAATACGCGGCTTCGCTCGATGCATCGATTATGCTTCGCTCTTCCCGTGTTTCCTATGCGTTTGCTGTCATACCCTCTATATACTAGGTAGCCTGTTTTCGTAATTTCAAACAACTCGTTTCTTTTACCCCTATAATATCCTACCACACTTGTTGTTAATATTCAATAATAATATTTTACTTTATTACATATAATAATTTATAAATCAATTATATATATATATATTATATTATTTTTTATTTATTCATTAAATTTATTCTCGATACAGATAACAAATTTTAATTTCAACATTTTACCTAATCACGTGAGATAATATTTTCCTTTCGTATTATTACGTAACGTTATTTATTCTTTAAATAATAATAATGGCAATAAATAAAAAGAGAATTTTTTATGTCACACGTAAAATATTCGAGGAAACTCTTGTGCAATCGAAATTTTTCGTTTCCCTGCAGTAATATTTGTAAAATAAAAATAAAAATGAAAAAAAAAAACAAGTCTTTTAAATCTTCTCAACGAGATTTCATTTACGAAAAAAATGCAACAACAATAAATGAATCTGAAATCGATTCGAACGAATCAATCAAAAAAGCAATTTTTTTCTATGAATAGTTTAACGTAGCGATTAATTAAAATGGGACACCCGGTATATATATGTATATATCGCTTTATACGGTTCGTCCTGTCCTTTATATATCTTCAAAATTCATATTATTTAGCCGGTAATTTTGTTATCCGTTGTACGTTGCGTTCATCCTTCGCTCATTGATCTACACATGCAACGTGTCATAGGAAAATGTAATTATGCATATACAATTCATCATTGTTATATCCTTCCAATATTTATATATTTTAATAATACTTGTTTTTTTCGATAGAATACTTTTTTTTCCTTTATTTAAAATATATTTTATTGTACGTTTAAATATCAATATTTTTATTATCTTTTTTAAAAGTTTCTTTTTTTTTGTTAACATTTACGTCATTGGAATTCTTTCGATATTTTAATCATTCATAAAAATTCCTTCTTTTTTTTTTTAAATATTTATTCATTCGACATTTTTTAAAGGAATAGCCATTGCAATACTTTTGATATTTTATTAATGTTTTTGATTTTGTTTATTCGTTTTTTTATACACGAAATTATGCATTTGATCGTTTGAGTGGCAACGCCATTAGAATATCCTTTACGTATTTTAATCATTTTTATATTATAAATTCTTTTTTTTTAATTTTTATGGTTGCATTGGTATTTTGGAGAATTCATAATTTCAGATTCTTTCGATCGTATTATTTAAAATACTAATTTTAAAATGTTGTTTTGATCCTGTTGAATGATTCGTCTTTTTAGGACTTTTTCAGCAACTATAAAATATAAAAATTACATAACCTCAAAAATATATAGTTCTTTGAAACCTTAAATATATAATAATATTTGTTTTATTTTTATATTTTGTATATACTTTTAATTAAATTCTAATTTTTATTTTTTAAACTATAATACGTATATTCCTACATATTTTTTATTTTTATATTTGTTAAATATTATTTTTTGTTGTTGTTTTTTTTCTCCATTTTTCATTTGTACATAATTGATGAGACGCTATTGTTATGGATCTGATTGTAAGAGAGAGATTCATCTGGAAATATTTTTTTGTTCCTGTTCGCTTGAATCAGACGAGAAAAACTCGGCAAAATTTTCTCTGTTTCTCTCTTTCTCTATCTTTTATTCTTTATCATTCACTTTTTTTCTATCTCTTTCTTTTTCTTACTTGAGAAATAATAATAATAATAAAAATATAAAAAAAAAAAAATAAATAAAAAGAAACTAGATTGAAGTACAAGGAAATAATAATGATAAATACATTTAAGGAACATTGTTATAAATATCGATGAAAAAAAAAAAAGAAAAAAAGTAGAGAAGAAAAAAAAGATAGAGAAAGAAAAAGAAAAAAAAATGTATCTATATAAAAGCAACGAAACGGAGATTGACAATTGGATGCAAGAGAGAGAGAGAGAGAGAGAGAGAGAGAGAAGATCGTTCAGAGTACGATTCGGAGAAAGTTTTCCAATTTGAAGCAATTAGTTTGCAGTACTAGACTGAATAGCATGCGTCCAGATAATCGAATATGGGTCAACTTCGGTGCTAGGAGTCGTGCGATAACCTCGACCAAACGAGATGGAATGAGAAAGATATATATGTCTATATAAATATATATAGATGTAGATATCATATGTGTATGTGTATGTGTGTGTACATATATATATATAATAGAGAAATAGATCTCTGCTTGACGTTCTATTTATCTTATGAACTAATAATCCTATTTGGATTTATTGAGTGTATGAAAAGAAGAGAAAGAGAGAAAGAGAGAAAGAGAGAGAGAGAGAGAGAGAGAGAGAGAGGGAGAGAGAAGAATAAAGAATAAAAAAAAAATGAAATTATTAAATCATAACAACTAATGGAATAATATTCTATGAATATTATTACAATATTCATAGACATTTTTATTGACTATTGGAAGTTATATTTTTGGTTTATATTGAAATTTGTTTTAAAAATATATACATATATACAAATAAAAGTAATAAGTTTAATTGTGTTACTAATTAAACTTATTAAGATAATATTTAGGTAAGGATATTATATATACATTAAATCAACCCATTTTCCATGATTATAATAATAATAATATTAATAAAACAAAATTTGATATATAATCAAAGTAATATATGTTACAACGTATAGTACAATTTCAAATATTTATATGAAATATAATATAATTATTTATAAGAAAGAGTATTTATGAAACTAAAAACAAAAGATAAATTATTTCAATTTAATATTAGAAAGAAATAAAAGTGAAATGTAACATGTTACAGCAATTTAATATACTTATTTCAATTAACATCGTATAAAGATATGTAAAAAAGTCTATTTAAAAAATTAAAAGAAAAAAAAATATAAATTATTTTAACTTAACATTAAAAAGAAATAAAAATATGAAAAAAAAAAAAATACAAAAAGAAATAAACGTAAATTCAAATAACAAGGTAAAAGTAAACGATAAGTAATAATACTAAAGGAAAACAAGAGAAGAATCTTATCGGTCAAACATTTAATCAGATCTGTGATTGGTCAAGCGCACAGGTATTTGGGTTGAAGTAACTGTGCTATTACTATTACTATTCTCTAGAGAAAGATATATGTATACACATAGAGAGAGAGGATTAAATCGTAGACGTCAGCTCAGCATGCTCGACGTGTATGAAACCACCACCACCACCACCACCACTACCACTACACGATACCGATAAAGTTCTGTTAGGTTTCTGATCACCCTTCTCCCTCAGTTCATTGGGGTAGGGGGAATGATCAGAAATCGTTGAATCGATCTTTCTATCTTTTCTCTTTCTCTTTCTTTCTTTCTCTTTCTCTCTTTCTCTTTATGTTTTTCTTTCTTTATTTGATCAGAACGATTGATCGATATTATAAGTAATTATTATACTCGAGTAACTTCTTTTGTCTTTGGGTTTACCACAAAGATGAAACTTTAAACGTTACCTTTTCGATATTTTCTTCTTCAATTTACTTCTCATTCTTTATTTCTCCCCCCCCCTCTCTCTCTCTCTTTATCTATTACTCACATTTACTACTTTTAATTAACATTAAATATGCATCATCTTACTTTTTAATAAAACTTCGTAAAAGTAGCAAACTTTCTTCTTACCTTTTGTACATGTGTTTATATAAATGCCTGTATATATGTGTGTGTGTGTGTGTGTGTGTGTATGTGTGGGTGTATTCGGTTTTTAAAACTGATCAAATATGTATTGTGCTTTATCGTACTTTACTTTTTTTATTTTTTAATAAATCTCGTTCGAAAGTGTTTTTACTATCCATGTGTTATTAATTCATGGTTTTAATAACTCATATATATATATAATAAATAATATAATAAATATATAATAAAATATAATGAAAAAAAAATGACAATTTATATAACGATATAGAAATTTGGTCATTTTAGATATCATTCACTCTAGGAACTTATTTTTCGGCTAATTAAAAGTACCAACATTCGATGTAGCCAAATCTCGTTGGTTAGAAAGAGAAAGATATATATGTACATACATAGAAAGAGAGAGAGAGAGAGAGAGAGAGAAAGAGAGAGAAAGTAGGAGAACAATATAATTGATCTACCACGTGATAGAATATCGAAATGTCGATAAACCACAGAGAAACGATCGATTCAATATACGTCATCTATTAATTTCGTAGTGTCGTTCAATGTAAAAAAAAAAGGAAAGGAAAAGTATTTTAATGRAGTATAGTTTTGATAATTTTTTTTTCTTTCCTGTTATAGAATCCGAGGCAAGCTGGGAGGAATGGTGGACTTACGATGGCATTTCCGGTAAGTTGATAATAATTTTATTAATCTAACGATCCAACGATTTAAATAAAATTTGAGTTTCGTTATACAGAAACATATAAAATTTGTATACTTTATTGAATCGTGTCCAAAAATAAATTGTTATTATTTTTTTAATTAATAATAATTATTTTTAATTAAATATGAATCAAACTAATTGATTTAAATGTAAAAAATTATTTGGAAAAATAATATATAGTTATAATATAAAATATTCAACGTTATGACAATGTTTATATCGATCGTAGGTAATAAATAATTTCAATACACTAACATACACCACGTATAATTTATTTTAACAAAACAAAAAAAAAATGAAAAGCTATGAAATTTTTGCTCATCCTTAGTTTCTATACGTTGATTTTTTGTTGTTGTTGCTTTTTTTTTAAACTTACTTTTTAATTTCATCGTTCGTCTCGTCTCGTTTCGTCTCGTGTCGTCTCGTTTCGTCCTTCTCTTTCGTAGTTTTTATTAAAAATAAGGCGCACGGGGGTTTGCGATACGGTCGTTCAAAGTCGAGGCCTGGAGTTTAGTGTTTCCTACGTTTATGCGAACCAGCTGCCACGACAGAAAGAAAGAGAAAAAAAGGAGTAAGAGAGAAAGAGAAAGAGAGAGAGAGAGAGAGAGAGAGTTAAAAAAAGAAGAAAAAAACAACCAGTGTCGTATATTCGCTTTAAGAAGCACCTTGCGTGAAATACTTCCAAATTTTTCTCTTTTAATTTTTCTTGTTTTTTTCTTCTTCTCTCTCTCTCTCTTTCTCTCTCTCTTTCTCTCTTTCTTTCATTAGATTTTAATATCTTTCCTTTTTATTTTTTCTTTCTCATATATTCTCTTTCTATCCATAAATCAAATATTCCTTTACATCGAACAATGTAAAACTTCTTATATATTATAATATATATATATATATTTTCGAACGTTCATTTTTTTTTTTTCTTTTCTTCTTTTCTTCTATTCGATACGAGTTAGAAGAAGATACTTGTGTGTTGTGAAGATAGAGTACTTTGATATTTATCAACTTGTCTCGATCCAACGATCGATAATCTTTTCCTATGATCCATTTAATTAACTTGACAACAAATTTGATATATTGTATTATTCGATCAGATTTTTTTTTATATAAATAGTATTAATTTTAAAGAAACAAAATATAAATTCTTTTTTCTATCTACCATAAGAAGCTTTTTTTTCTTATCTAGCATTAAATTCAACTAACTTACAGATTATATTCACTTGAAAACGCACGAAGTATAATATACACTTACACTTATAACGTATATGTAAATATAATTCAAAAAAAAAAAAAGAAAATATCTCGTTATATTCCCACTCGACGTGTTAGGGAAAATAAAGGAAAAGACGATTAGAAATACGAGAAAAAAAAAGAAAAAAAAGAAAAAAAAAAGAAAAAAAAGAAAAAAAAAAGAAAAGAAAATACGAACAGGACACGAAAGTGGCTCGCTTATCTCTAGTCCTAGTTCTATAAATGGGACTCTTAATACTAACGGTGCTACCCTCGGTGCTAGGATTAAAATAAATTTGTGCGGCTATGTATACTGTATTCCCCAGACCTCCCCTAGCCCTTTCCCTTCCTTCCTACCCACCTCCTCATCACCCTCCTCACAGGGGATTATGTTCTATTTTCTTTTAATTGAACAACTCGGTAAATCCTTTTCGTTTCCTTTCGTCCTTGACTTTCTCTTTTCATCTCTCTCTCTCTCTCTTTTTCTCTCTTTTTTTTAAATTCTTTTATTCGTCGTCTTAATTAGCATGATTCGCTTGACCTAACATAACGTATGGTAATTTAGCTGAGTAGACAGAAACACCCAAGCCTATACCCCCCCCCCCTCACATACGTACACAAATACATATGTATTTACATATACATGTATCAAACTAATTCTAAATTGACCTATTTAATGTAACACACATACTGGAAAGATTCAACAACCAACGGGTATATGAAAGATGGAGGGGAGGATAGAGGATAAGGGGGGAATTGGGAAGGGGTGAATGTGTGGTGCGTTTGTAAGTTAAACCAGGGTTACTACTTTCACGTCAACATACGAAAAGACGTCTGTCCCGAGCATGATGAATGCACAAGCTAGGAGGGAATATTCGTTTCGCATGGTACATTTGAGAAATTGTGAAGTACGATGTAGAGAGTCAAAATTAACGACGCGGTAGGACGAATGGACGGACGGCTTTAACGGAATGTTACCGTCGAAAGCCTTTCTCTCTTTATGTTAAGCTTATGTTAGTAGGAGTTAGTTTCGTTGGTAAAGGTCGACGTGCGATAAGTGGCTCTCCTAAATTATCAAATATTTATTATAATATTCATGTTTCTCTTACAATTAATTAACTTTCAAGTTACGTCACTCTTTTATTTTTGTTTGTTTCTTTCTTTTTTTACGTACGATGCAAGAAGCTTTTTTGATAACTCTCATGTGAAATATAAAAGTATATTTTATATTATACTATTTATTTTATAATTATCCTTTAATGGTTTTTATTTGTTTTCTAAATTTATCAACGTTTTAAAAAATATATTCATCTCGTCGTAGTTACAACTCGTTGGAATGTTACGTAAATGTAAAACTAACAAACCACAAAACTTTATTGTAATTTAAAAAAACAAAAAAGAAAAGAATTATTTTAATGCATTTCAAATAGCGTAGAAACTTTCGACCAAATAATTTGCGTTTAAAAAAATTGTAACTGTAAAAAGTTCGTAGTTTATGAGGAAGAAAAAAAACATCAACGTATGATTTTTACAAAGATCACGTACGTAAGAATGAAAGTAATGAATTTTCATACGATCAAATATTTGAATTCTTGAATCTCGTAGGAGGAATAAGTTGGGTACTTGGATAACTTATTACCCCCTCCTCCCTTCCTCCATTCCTCCCCCTTTTTCCCTCACGGATCGATGTCCGCCAGAAATAGATTTTGAGAATGTATGTAAGGCCCTCATATCTCGGACAGATGGTTCCAACGTTTACAACCAATAGGCGTAGACGGGAAAACCGGCTGGTTGCACTTTCGAAAAGCTTCCCGTTGTACTTCGACGTTAAAGCCTATATATATCTATATCCTTGCGCCTTCTGCATCCTTGAACTCGGTTGCCTCAAGGGTCCTTGCGGAAAACCATCGCTTAGGCATCACCATAAGCCCCGATATCTCGTATAATATCTGAGAGAGTACGTAGGGGTACTATAAACGCGAAACTTTATTCACGGTCGAACCAGGTTACCTACCAAGCCCTTCAAATCTCCATAGATTCTATTTTTTTCTTTTACTAACGAAAATTCCTTACGCGATAACACCGTCATTTTGTTTCTTTTTTTTCTTCTTTTAAGTACGTTTACGGTAGTTTTCTTTTTTTACAAGTTTTATTAGGATTACACACGAATATAGATACAATAAAATTTGTATTGTTTAATTTTTGTGTTACTTTTATTATTAAATGTGATAAAAAAATAAAAAAACAAAACAAAAAGAAAATTTGTCTATTTAAAAAAAATTATATTTAATTCTTTTTTTTTCGTTATTAGAGGTTCATATATGGGGTCATACAATAAAAGACAAGACCAGTTCTTTCAATACGTTCAAAAAAAAATTATAATATAAAATTATTTATAAATTAATTCGTACAAAATTGGATCTATCCATTTATCTATCTCTTCTTAATTTATTTTTCATTTTTTTTTTAATAAAATACAAATATAAAAAAAATGAGATACGAGCAAGAGTTTCTAAATCCACGGTAAAACAAAAACGAAGGATAGATCCTTTGAGAGGATTCTTTCGAATAGATTTCGAAGAGGAGTTCGTAGGGTAGGTAGAGAAGTGGAGAGTGGGTGGTGGGGTCAAACAATTCGTTTTGTTCGTTCGTTGAAGAAAACCAACTCGAATTTTCTTCCTTCCTTCTTTCTTTCATTTTCGTTCGAAGGCGTAGTTTGTAGGACGATTCCCGTTTACACGAAAAGTCGAGAATTTCGTCGTCGTTTAATTCAGACTACACGGGGGTGAGAAGGAAAATTCTATGCCCCCGTGAAGATTCCCTTTTTCCTTCCTCTAACTGTACTCTCTCTTTCATCATGTTTTTTTTTCATTTTTTCCCCTTTCTTTCCCTTCATCTCGTTTCTTCTTTTACTTTATTTTTCTTTCACCTTACTCATTCCCACCTTTACCACCACCACAACCACCATCACCATCACCACCATCACCACCATCGTTACCCGTTTAACCACCATCCTCCGACAGCCCCAAACGACTTCGACTTTATGCACTTCGACGCCATTCCCGCATTTTCCATAAATCTTTTTTCCACCATTCCGGCGTTTTACCTCGTTCGCTCGTCGTTCTTCCATACAATGGCGGAAAAAGGACGATGTTTTCTTAAACTTTGCTCCTACTATTCTTATATTTTTACTCACGTTTATATATCCCCCCCCACCCCACCCCACCACCTACTCCTTCCCCTTTCACTCACACCATAAACCGAGCTTACTCATATTCCGATCGTTTTCTATTCATAACTTTCGTCGATTCTTATTAAACATCAAACCTACGAAGAAAATCTAATAATAAAGTCCAATTTCTTTTTTTTCAATACAAACAAACAAACAAACAAACAAACAATGAAACGAGACAGTATTTTATTTTTTTTAATACCCTAATCAAATTCATACGGGCAACCCTGACTCAACTTGAAACAAATTTTATCGAACTAACATCAGGACCGAGCTTATATTTCTTTTTTCTTTGGAGACTCTTATTTCGTTTAATTAAATTTATGCATCTAATTTCGACGCAACAGACGAACGTTAGATTTTTCTTTTTAAAAAAATATCATCAGAATTATTTTAGAAGAACATCATTTTGTTTAATCAAGTTCATGCATTCTCAATCTTAACCTTAATTCTTAAATGAACACCAAGATCGCATTTATATTCGTTTCGGGGGGTGAAATTTTAATTACATCAAATTAAACACACAAATTGAATTCTGACACAAAATCTTAACGCTGCAAAACAAAATATTTCTTCCTAATTTGATTTAAATCGAGCTAGTGTGAAATTTATGAGAATTAAACATGAAAATTAATTTATGAGAATATATTCAATGAGAAATAAATTTTCAATACGTATTATTATATGGACAGGAAAAAAAGAAATTATAACAGTGGAGTAAGAAAACAATAGGAAAGAAAAAAAGAAAGAAAGAAATGAAGAAAGGTAAGGATGGAAAGAAAAAAAAAAGAATCGAAGTAGACTTTCGTAAGTTCGATAGCCGAGTGGCAGGTTATCTCAGCCTTGATATCAACCCTCGCACCGAAAAAGCATTCATATAGTCAGGGGTATATATATATATATATTGGTACGGGCCGAGTTACCAGCGCAGCACAATTTCAGAAGACGTCGACCAATATGAAAGGAGGTGGCGGAATATGTATAAAGCAGTGATATTAAAAACGCGTCGTATATGAATGCTCCTGTCATATCGCTGTCCTCGTATTCTGAAAGAAACGAGTTAGCGTTTTCCACTCGCCAAATATTTATAATACACATACATATTTTAATATTTTTTAAGAAGAAACAATAAATATATATTCAAATATCGTTTCCATTTTTTTCTTCTCTCTCTCTCTTTTTTTTTCCTATCGAACGGAAATTGGATTTTTCCTAAATGTTATACGAAGTAAATAAAAATTTCAAAGGTATTTAGAAAGAAAAAAAAAAACGAAAAGAATCAGATTATAAATACAAAAATATAAATGATACAAAGAAACGAAGTAGTACGAGTCAATAATAATTACTAACATGAGATTTCTCGTTCGATGAACCATCCAGTAACGGTCGATGAACTAGCAAATATTATTTTTTTTATAAAATTCGACGAAAGCTTATATCGAAGTATCGTTTTTTCGTTTTTCTTTTTCTTTCAACTTGCATTATTTAAAGATAACAAAATATTCGAAGAATCTTCGTTACTAAACAAATTGTTTTCGGACTCTCTTATCTCTCGACGATCTTTTTAAAAGAACTAGTAGAAATATTTTTATAAAGAGAAGCAAAAAAACAACAAAAAAGGGAGAATTAACGAGATAGAACGAACGAAAGAAATAAAAAAGGAACGAAAAACAACAACAACAAAATAAAATAAAAGGATAAACGTTTCAGCAAAGTGTCGCTATGCGTTAACCGTCGTGAATTCGTCGTGAGAAAAAGATGAAGACGTGTATGTGAAAGTAAAAAAAGAACGTTTGTATGCAATCGAGTACTAAGGTACAGTCAAGCTGGATAAAGTCCAAGTTCACTATGAAGAAGAGGGGGTATTGGGGAGCTAGGTTAGTTTCTTTGGTTCTTCTGTGTGCTGTTGTCAGAGAAAGAAAAAAAAAAGAAAAAGAAAAAGGGTGAAAGTAAAAAGGTTTCTCAGTGGCCAAGACGCGTATAAAGCAAACCGGAACCCTTGTGAATAGTCCGAGAAAGCTAAAGAGTAGGTGGGGATCATAATACGGCCAGTTGGTGAACCTTTTTCCAAGAGAAGAGGACTTTGCCGTTCCACCCAAGGCGTAAATGTTTTCCTATATTTTCCGGAGTAACTGCTACGAAAACCACTACCATTCCAACGAATGAGAAAGAGAAAGAGAAAGAGAGAGAGAGAGAGAGAAAGAAGGAATGGGGGTGAGAGTGGAAATGCAGTTGGTGGGGGAAAGATACGGTTGGAATTAAAGAAGCATGCAAAAAACATGCAAATATCTAACCACTTTCCATCTTTATCACTTCCCACTGAATACAAGTGTGCCGACTTAAGATTTAGATTTGGCTTAAGTTTCTAAAAAGGAGGCCACTCACAATAATAAGAAATAAGATCTCTTTTTCTATTATAATTTTTTCGTTTTTCTTGCTTTATTTTTAGTTAATTATTTGTTGTTAGTTTGATTATTTCAGATAGAATTACCTATTTAGATATTTTTATTTTGGAAATCATTTAAATTTAATAAAATTATGAAACTTTCAAGGATTTCCCTGTTTATTTTCCCTCCCCTAGTTTAATTTTAGGAACGTTATACATAATTCATTAAACTCTTGTTAAGTATCGTGAATTTTAAATTACATTGTTTAATTAATGAGATACCTGTTTGTTGCTTAATTGCGTTTATTAAAGTATGAATAAAGTCGATAATATTTATCATTTTATAATTAATTTTTAATTATCGTTAATAATCGTGAATTGTAAGGATAGAAAAGATTGATTATGGGATTTTCATCTTCCCAAGAATATCAATGTTATTCATATTCATAAATATATCAGTGTTATTCAATTATTTTCGGTATAAATTAAATATGAGTTTATTTAAATAGAAATAAATTTGATAATATTATTTTGTCATTTTACTGTCTCTTTTACTGGATTTTCGAATTACTTCTGTACTAACACCTAGCATTATTAAATATTATTAAATAGTTAGCATAATAATATTTATAATTTTCTAATTATAATTACTAGTTAAGTTTATATCAAACAGTGTCAAGGTTCAATATTTTTCTTTTCTTTTTTTTTTTAAATTTATGAATGAAGTTTATGAGTGAACAAAAATAGAAGTTATTAGATTATGGTAGTTTTTATCCTCTCCATAAGAGTATCCGTTACTATAAAGCTATTTTCCGTATCGATTAAATATATCGCATTTAATATCGGTGCAATATCGTATAAGTAGCATAGCTTTACGGATTCTAAGCCGACCGAGTTTGAAAGTGCTACTGGTGGTGATGGTGATGGTGGTAGTACTACTAGCACTAGAACTGGTGGTGGTGGTGGTAGCGGTGGTGATGATGGTGATGGTGGTAGCTATGATGGTGATGGCGAATGGTAGAGTAGGAGTGAGATAAGCCATGAGAGACGAGAGTAAGGTGGCTCACACAGCGTGGTCAGCTTCCGATCTCACCGGAACTTGTGGTTTTAGCCACGAAGTAAGGTTAGGTGCTCATCCAATGGCTATGGGGAAAAGGGGGATATGCCCATGGAGAATGGGACGGACGGATTAATAGATTTTAGGAATGTGCCATTTCTTGATCCTACAAATCGACAATTTTTCTTCCAATATTACACATAGAGTTTCAATATTCTACGATGTTCTATGTTTAGTTCATTTCTTCTTTTTTTTAAATAATTTTATCCTTTCAATTCTCGATATATATGAGTCTTAATTTTTAAGATTCATTAATTTATTATCTCTTTTTCTCTCTTTTTTTTTCTTATTAATTATCCATTGAAATTGTGAATGATTAATCGTAATAATTTGTTTTATCTAATCCTAAGTTTAATGTAAATGATATAGCCGGATTAATATGGGGAATTTGCCCCCGAGGCTTTTTTGACTCGCACTTGGGGGATCGATTTGGTGTCGAATAAAAATAATTCACCTCTTTGTTAAATTGCTTTTTGCTAAATAATATACGATAATAACACATTTTTATCTTACAATTAGTGAATTTTATTTTCCTTAATATTTTAATCAAATTTATTTTAAAGAAAATTATTATTTTTCTACAAAATTTATTAAAAGTAATCTCAACGTGCGTTCAACGTAACGACATAAAATAATTATCAAACCTATGTTTTATGTATTAAGAAGCAAATAAAATCATTGAGAATATTTCTTTTTTCCAAATCCTATAAACAAATGAAAATATTTTCATGTAAATGATATTAAACATAGCATTGGTCAAGCAGTTGGAGTAGAGATACACGTTTCACGAGTGAAAATTCGAAAAAGAAAAAATGATTTTATTCAAAGTCATATAGTTCGACTCTTATTCTTGCAAGTACTCTTCCAGAGACGTTCTTTGATTTCGTATTCGTTGAATTCAAAAGACATTCAATTGAAAATACTATATACATATATATGTGAATACATATGTATCGATAGTCGAAGAGAAGAAACTTTTTCTCTAGGATCTGTTCGCGCAAAGATCAGCTAGCATGTATATTACATATACATAGATGATATTTACACGTGTTTGTATTGAACAGAAATCGACGCGTGCCGATGCACTCGACACTGATCGCTATGATAATATCGACACTTCCTTTTTTCCCCCTTATTTTTTTCTTTTTTATTTTGTTTTGTTTTTTTATACACTAAATTTTCGAGATTCCACGCTTACCACGAGATTCAAAAATAAGAGGGTGAAGGGAGTTTGCTTCTAGTTCTTTCAGCCCTTTGTTTCATTCTTTTAACAAACACCTACCCACACATGCACATATACATATATAAGATATCTTTTGTCATGATATCTGAACTTGGTCGATATTCGATTTCGCGTAATGGCTGTTATAGTTTCAATCTTGTGATTTTCGATCGAATTCTCTTACGTTCACAAAAAGATAAAAAGAGAGATAAGAGAAAATCATTTCTTTTTTTAAATTATCGATCGTTAATCTCGACATAAATAAAAGGCGAAAGAAAATTTCGTTTTAACAAAATTAAACGAGTTTCTATCTTTCTCTCTTTGGCATAACTGGTCCTGAATGTTCGTTCATCAATTTATTTTCCTTTTTTTTTCTTAGTAATCCAAATTAACCCCTCTTTCCACCCCACAACATCCTGCCTTAAAAATCGATTATGTTATTTTTTAAACAAAATTCCAAGAATCACATGATTTTTTAAATACTTAATACAGTTATTTTGTTCTTGTTTTGGAATTATCGATGATTGTATAGAATGTCTTACTGTTTATTAAATTCAATGCTTGCTCACATGCTTCGGTCTTTCGTGTTAAATTTATTTTTAAAATCTCACAATCAGATTTACCCGAATTCCCATTATAAAAATGTGCAATTATGCAAAACTCAATATCGGACCAAATTATTCCTTTAACTAGATCTTAATATACGTTTAAAAAATCGGTATTACGTTTAACACTTAATTAACATTTAACGACAATGAACTATTTAACTATTACTGATATAAATATTACATATATATTCCGTTCATTTTATTATATATTATTTAGTATTGTTTATTTCATTTATAATCATTCATGTTTTTTATAATTATTTATTTTATATTATTTATATTATATTAATTTTAATTTTGTAAAGTATAAATAAATATTAGTATTATTATTAGTATTGTTTATCATACTTTATAATTTATAATAATAATAATTTGTAAAATATCTAAATAATATAATAATATTAAATATTTGTTAAATATCATAATTAATAATTTGTAAAATATCTTGTTTAACTGGCGCCAATATGTGGTTCATCGTTTAATATACGGAAAGAGTAAATGCGTCCCACGAAGGATAAAGGTTGAGTACTCTTGCTTTAACATGTCCAAGTTCTTGTTTATTCTTGAAAGGGACAAGTGGATTCTGGGAAATGCGAATAAAAGATTTAAAGAGTCGTCCGTTTTGGATGAAATTGAGATATGTCGAGAAATGTTGAGTCACAGGGAAAGAGAGAAAGGAATAAAGAAAAGGAAGAGGGAGAAGCAGAGATTAAATGAAATTATTTAAATGTGGTAATTTAACATCCTATCCAGTTGACTGTCAGACGATGGACCATGCTTTGCAGGTGTTGAACATGCATGTATGCATAGAATATGTTTCCGGAAAAGCAAGCCACCCTCCGCTAGGTGGATGGCTAGCTAGCTGGTTGGCTAGCTGGTTGGTTGGTTGGTTGGTTGGTTCGTTCGTTGGTGCTGGGTTCCATCCACCGGCTGGCTGAATTGCGTGCATACATTAGCAGCGATGTACTCGAGAGTGCAAATGCAACTGCTGCTCTCTCTGTCTGGACATTTCGAAAACGGCCACTTGTTCTCCATTGATTGAAATGTCTCCCCCAAAATCGAATTCATCCCTTTTCTCCCTTATGTCTCTTCAAAATTCTATTCGACTCATACACGCATACGTATATATATATATATATATATATTTTCATGCAACTAAATCTTAATAAACTTTTCTGTTACTATCATACTTTCAAAGCTATTCAGTTGGCAAAAGTTGGTGAATCACCATATATATATCTACATTTTTTACTTTAAAATTTATAAGTTAAATAAAAAAAAATTTAATTTATTTAAGAATGATTATATATCTAAAGATATGTAATTTTATTCATTTGGTCAATGTAAATAATTTTTCTAGAATAAATAATAGACAATAATAGTGAAAGAAAATTTTTGTAATATCTAATAAAATTATTTCAATATAATTTAATATTTTTAATTATATAAAGTCACATAAGACAAATACTGATCCAATAAATAGAAATAATATTGAAACAAAAACTCTAATATTAAAAAAAATATTATTTTAACTCTATTTCGATCATTATTCCCAATAAATAATATTTTAAATAGACATATGTGTGAACATAATTAAATATATATTTAATAATAAATATTGATCAAATCAAAAAAACTTTGAACAATTTTTTCTAACATCAAATAATAACATCAATAATATTTCCTTCTCTCATTTGACCCATATAATTTAACGATAATTTATCATAAATATCTATCCAATAAATAGCAATAAATAAATAAATAAATAAATAAAAAAGAAAAAACTAACCATACGTTTCAAGTACATATTGAACAACATGATGTTTTTCAACGAAAAAAAAATATAATTGAAACTTTCGAAGATAGACCGTACTACGGGAGGAAGGGGGTACACAGGGAAGGGGTTGGTGGTGGTAAATAGTGTAAACGTAGGTTACGAGGGGTGTAACACGTCAACGTTGGCTCGCATTAGGGGCTCGTTCGATGCCATCCCTATTTTCTCGCGTGTCCACTCGTTCTACCAGGCTGCGTCGTGAATTGAACGCATTACTAGGCTACAGAAGCAATTACCTTAGTTAATTAACGAATTTACAACTGCAACACACAACTAGCGTGTGCAAATCCGCGGGGAACCTGGGTAACCTGTTCTGTTGGAACTTTGTGTGTTCGTACGTACATACACACACATATACATACTCATACATACGGTGCTAGAGGCTTGAAAAGGGACTGGAAAATGCGAGGGTGAATAGGTAGGTTGAAAAGGGGGATGAAAAGGGAGTGAATCGCGACGGTCGCTTACCGGTTCGAACGATATTGTTATCGCACGGTGCGTGCGTCGATAACAAGGCGATATCGAGAATCCAAATTGTTACATGCTACGTGTATAAGCCTCGAAAGCTCGTTGCTGTTGTTTATTCGCTTACCAAGCTCTCACTCTCTCTTTCTCTCTACCTTTCTATTCTGCGAAAGCTTTCTCTCTCTCTCTCTCTCTCTCTCTGTGTTTCTCTTTCTCTTTCTCACACTTTAGAAAACGGAGAACTAATTCCCTAGCGTTCGTTTATCTTTATCTCGTAAATTAAAACGGCGCGGTTTCTCAAAAGTTTCATTAAAAGTGAAATGAATTTTAAATGTTGCTTTTTTCTTTTTGTTTTTTTTTTTTTTTTAATGACCATAAAAATATAAATTAAATAAAATATACTCTTCATTGTCTTTCTCTCTCTCTACTTTTTTTATTTTATTTTTCATTCTTCTTTTTTTCTCTTTTTCTCGCTTTTGTATCTACCACCACTAAAGCTCATTTATTTTCATCCAAAATGATACATTTTTACGATTGTTTTAAGGTTTTTCTTTTTGTTGTTGTTTTTTACTTTGTTTCGTTTCGTTTAGTTTTGTTTATTGCGACAAAGTTTCGTCAGGATTTTTTTGCCGTCAAAGTTGCATTACGCGTTTTTTATCTTGAATTAAACGCTTTTTCGAAATACATTTTACTCTTTTATTATTTCTTTTACTTTATTTCTACGACGTGTGGGTTCTTTTTTCTTTTTATCTTTTTGGTTTTCTCAAAGCTTTAAATTGTATTAAGTATATTTTAACATATTTTTGTAAAAAAATAAACTTCTTTTTTATTTTTCTTGTCGGTCTCGTCAGGGTTACATTTCACGTTTATCATTATCTCGTAAATTAACACTTTCATTTTATATTAAAATATGTACTCTTTATTTCTTTCTTTTTTTATCTTTAATTTTTAATTTTATCACAAATAAATATGTTTGTGTGTTAGGTTTTTAATGATATTTAATAATAATAATAATAATAATAATAATAATAATAATAATAATAAAAATGTTGTAGATTTGATTTTCTAATTAATTAAAATTTAATTAAACGCTTTCGCTAGACACTCCCTTCCCCCTTTCTTATTCTAACTTAAGTGAAAACTCAACACCAAATTCAAATTAAAGATGGATGAATGTAAGCTGAAGTGCGTTATCCCGAATGCAATTACGTTCTGATGAATAAATGAAAATAAAATAATTCAATGACGATAGACAAAACTAAACTACTATCTTACATCCTTAATATTTGCACTGTAATAAACGCTTTGTATATTTTTTAATAAATATATAATATTATTATACATATTCAACTCCCTAAAATAATATTCAAATAAGAAATTCCCTTTGATATCTGTCTTACGTTAAAACAAACAAAACAAAACAACAATCACAACAACAATAATGAAACACATAAAAAAGAAAAAAAGGTGGGTGGATGGGGGAACGGGCAGGGGGGCTTGGAGGGGGATTGAAAAAAAATTTCTAAAGCCGAGAATTCGTAATAAAACGAAAAGTCCACCCCCCCCCTCTCACTCGAGTAACAATGGTAACGTTTCAGAAATAGAGAAAGAGAAAATTCTGGAGAATGTTGACTCGACCGAGAGACTCTAGTTCGATTTTACATAGAAAATAACAGAGAAAGAGAAAGAGAGAGAGAGAGAGAGAGAGAGAGAGAGAGAGAGAATGCTTGTGCAGAAACGCGCGTGCGGGCTCACGGAAGATAATAAATCCTTTCCGGATAGGGATGAAGAGGAGGTGGAGGTGGAGGAGGAAGAGTAGTAGTAGTAGTAGTAGAAGAAGAAGAAGAAGAAGAAGAAGAAGAAGAAGAAGAAGAAAAAGAAGAAGAAGAAGAAGAAGGGACTTGGTCGTGGGTAGATAAATTATTTTCTGGTCTCTTTGATTAAACGAGACGCATAAATCACCGTAGAGTTTTCAAATAAAAATTGGTCCATATCGTTACATACATGCATATAAACTACATGCACTATTTACTACACAGATGAGAAATATTTTAAATAACAAACATACACACACAAATGAACAAATAAAATTCTGACACGCTTTTACTTTTTACTAACATTACTACTACTACTACTATATGTTTAGATAGTTAAATATGTGCAACGGAATCACGTATCACGCGTATGACTAACATGTAAGCAAAAATATATATACACACACACACATACATACGGAAGAAGAGTGATGTTATGAACGTATGGATCAAGTACAACAAATAGTAACATTAAAGTTAAGGTTGAAATACGATGTGCTAGGAAGTAGAATATTTCGTCTTTGAACGATATGGGATAGAAAAAGATAGATAGATAGAGAAAGAGAGAGAGAGAGAGAGAGAGAGAGAAAGAGAGAGAGAGAGAGAGAGAGAGAGAATATGTGCAATTCACACCCACGAAACTATGTGAGTACTGGGCATTGCTAGTACATACGTAGCCTAACACTGGTCCATGCCGTACATACATCGACTGCTTCAAAACTAATTTTGAACAAGCCCGATGCGGATACCCCGTGCTACATCCCTACCCCCATCAAAATCCCCATTCCTTTCAAACTCCCCTCCACCTTCCTTCCTCTTCCTCATCATATACCATAGTACTTTACCACGTAAATTACGAACCAGAGATCGTCAACCGGGTTACCTTTTAACCCCCTTTCTCATAGTTCCAATATTCTTACAAACAAAATTTCGATGATTTTTTTTTGGTCTTGTTAAAACTATGTTCTTTTATAAAAATAATTGATGATCGAACGTTCATATGGTATGGAATTGGTTTTGTATGACGTTGGTTTCTCTTATTTGAAAAATTGTATGATTTGTTGAAGCATAGATAGGATTATTTTCTTTTTTTTTTTAAATGGTGACAGTTGAACGTTTATAAAGTATGTTCTTGGATCGCATTGGACTCATTAAAATTATTATTATTTTTTTTTAGTAATGACGATGATCTAATGTTGGAAAAGTATTGTTGTTCTTTTATTGCATTTCGTTTCTACTTATTCGAAAACTTTTATGAAATTTGCTACAAAGGATCTCGTAGAAATTATTTTCTTTTGATAATACTGCTCGTTCTTCTATAAATAAAAAGTTAATGCAGTTAGTTTAAATTGTTGATTTTTATTTTCTATTTTTTTTTTGTTTGTTTTTAATTATTATTTATTTATAATAGTCGTAATATAATGAGTTGTAAAATGTATGTATAACATGCGTATTACAGGACGTTTGATAAGTTATTCCAAAACTTTGTCTGATAGTATGTTGTTTCCAACCGGTTTTAAATATAAGAGGATAGGTTTATAACTGCTTCATTAAAAAGTTATAATAATCTGAAGGAAGGAAACGTTTCTGTACCTATCTGCGATATTAATTCTTCCAACGTTTCCTTCACATTGTTAGAAACTTTTTAATAAAGCATTTACGTGAAACACGCGTGTACGTATTAAATGATATTTTAATATTGTTCCATTTAGATCTAAAATATAAACAATTTTTTTAAAAAGTTTTTTTATTTGCAAAAAAATAGTTTTTCTTGATTTTTCGTATAATGAATCAGAGAAAAAAAAGAAAAGAAAGAACACACAATGATAACGATACTCTAAAAAAAAAAAAAAAAATAAAATAAAGTGATGTTAGTTCATTTACAGTTCGTAAATATAGTATTATATTTTAATTAAATTTGTTTAAAAAATATTCATACAATCAAATAACATATTGATAAATTAATAGAAACGTTGAAAAACATTTGACGTAATTAATTTATATTCTTTTTTAAATTGACTAAATAACCTAACCATTAAATTTTTTTTTGAAACAAAACAAACAGTGGGCATTGTGTACCAATTTTAAAATAAATGGTTTATTATTATTTTTCATACATTTAAATTTTATTTCAAACGATTGGGAATTATTATTACGTACTATAGATGAATATTGTTCTTTTTGTTTTTTTCATTGTAGGAAAGAAAAGAAAGTGAAAAGACGTCATTTGACGTCGTAAGACAAGTTGATTTTTCGGTGAAACGGTCAATCGGTTTCTCTCGTACCATGGGAGAAAGGAATGGTCGAAGCGTGACACGGATCGTGATGGAATCTCGGAACCATTCGATTTTGAACCATAGAATCGTTTGCCATCCTTACGTCCAATCGGTCCAGACGTGCTCAACTAGATTACAATTTCCGTGATTTATCTTGAAAAGAATTATCTTACTTTTCGTTGTCTCCTTTTATTTATTTTTATTTTTTATTAAAAACGACGTAACTATATTTTTATTTATTTTGTATTTTTCGAATTTATTTCTACTCAAATTAGAATGTAGAGTGTAGATTAATAAAATGCACAATTAAAAATGAATAAATGAATGATTTAATTTATAATTAAAAAATCTTTGAATATAATTAAACAAAAACCCTTTTCGAAGGATTACAAAATTAGCGTTGATAGAAAATAAGTAACGAGATACGATCCAAATTTTATTCGTGTCTTTGTCAATAAAAAAAAGTTACACACACGTTTTTGTTCTTTTTCGAATTTTGTTCTATAAATTGAAAAAAATCTTTTAAAATTATTATACCGTATATATACATATATACGTTTCATGGTTGACCAATTTACACGGACGGGACAATTAAATTATATAGATGAAGAATGAATGATAATGAAATGAAATAAAAAAAAGAAATTAAAAAACGAAGAAAAAAAAATAAAAAAAAAAAAATCCTCCACCACCAAGAGTAGAGAAACGAACAGCGAAATACGAATGGTAAACGTGCTTTTTCATTAAAATCCGGCGATCTGATTTTCTTTTCAGGACCGCCGTTACTTTTTTCGATGCACGTACAAAGAGAGTAAGAGAGAGAGAGAAAGAGAGAGAGAGAGAGAGAAAAGAAAGTAACAGAACTAGTGGAGACTGGGAAAAGGACCTAATGGAAAAAAAGTGATATAAAACCTCGTTGAAAGGGATAAAAAATATATCGTCGTCCCTCCTAGCGATTCTTCTCTCTCTCTCTCTCTCTCTCTTTTTCACATACACATACATATATACACATATACTTTCTCTCTCTTTTTCACCATACCAATCTATTCGTCTCTGTTCGTACGTTCTCCGTTCAACAGTTCGCTACGGACAGACTACTTTCCTACCAAACGGATAGGAGATTTATCAATTCCGTGAAAACATGAGAGAAGTGTTGCTGTGGTCCAGTGACCAAGAGAGAGAGAGAGAGAAAGAGAGAGAGAGAGAGCCTTCGGAATGCTCGACGTGTACAGGGTAATGCCAACGTCTATTCCAAAATAGACGGAATACGTCCAAAATACTTTCCTATAAGCTTGTTACTTCGTTACGAACTAATCTTTTTCCTCTGACATTAATGTTTTATATATTTTCATTTTTTTTTTTTTAATACTATTCAAATATATTCTATTCATCTCTATTTTTAGAAATGATTTCAAAAGGATTTTTTTTTTTTAAATATTCCAATATTTTATAAATTAATATTTGATATCTGTATAGATGTATGCACATATGTATGTGTAGATCGAAATTTTATTTAATTATATATATATATTGTTTTTAATTATTACACAATTGAAAATTAATCAAAATTTGTTAAAATTAAATTTGTAAGATGTAATTTATATATAATGTGTATTCAAATTTAACTGTCTTAATTGTCTTATAATCACGTTGCTAATATAAATTTATAATAATATATTTTGTAATTATATATTTTGAAATCAGGATTTAATATATTTCGATTTAGTATGTTTCATTTTCTAATCGATATTAATAGAAATTAGTAAATTTTCTTGATCAAATATTAAATATTAAAAATTATTTAAAAACAATCTTTTACGAGATATATTTTTTACACGCGTAATATATAATATATAAATTACATCAAAATAATTAACAATTTGTTTTGTACAAATAATTCAATTTCTTGAAAACTCCAACCTATCAAAAATATTCAATGTTCTATTATTTGTGTCATTTATCAATAAAAATTATTAAACATTAATATAGTATCAAAATTAAATAAAAAAACAATCTAGTGACTCGTGATCCTGATATAAATTACCCATCTTCCATATATAAAAATCACGTATGAAAAGACTAGGGTGAAACATAAAATCCTATATACAAAAATACACGAGTGGAACATCATAACAGAGAAAGCACGATAAAAAAACATAAAAAAAAACCATTAAAAAAATGAGAGAGTAAGATATTAATTAAGAGTTAGCATAGTAAAAATCAATCAAATCTTTTTTCTCATATCTACGCGAACAGAAGATTTTGAACGATGTGGAGAGGGTTACAATCTTCTTACACTTATACAAACACAGTACACGTACACGTACACGTACACGTTTATACGTTAATAAGGTATAGTCGATGGTATCTCGAAAGAGTGTATGAGAGAAACGGAGAAAGAAAGAAATAATAAAAAGAAACAGAGAAAGAGAAAAAGAGAAATAGAAAGAGAGAGAGAGAAAAAATTCAAGTGGCACTCATTATAAAAAGGTTCGTTCGTTTGATTCGAAGGAGGCCGCGTTGAAGTGCACTTTTGCGGCACGCTGGAACGGCTCTTCAATTGAAAGTACAATTCCCCGGTGGTGATCCGATCGCATTTTACAAGCTTTTTATTTACCTTCTCGAAGCTAGCAAAAGCGATAGGTCGACGTACACACACATACATAACATACACAAATACGTAGATGTAGTACACGTACACATTTATAAAAGAGACATACCGATATCGTTCGTATATATGTATGTGAATGTATGCATGTATGTATATACATATATATGTTCTCATTCGCACCCTTCGAAACGTTGATGTTTATCGCATGCGTTGCGTCCAATAACCCGCTACGACAATTCGTTATTCGTTTTAACACAATGAACACACATTGACTATCGAAGCAATCTTCTGGAAATCGATATACATGTATTGTACAATACATACATATTTTTCCTCCTACAAAATACGTTTCATAATTTTTCTTTTGTACATTTTTTCTTGTACCTTTTTTTTATGTTTGCTTCTATCTTTTTCCTGATTTTTTTTTTTTTTTATTAATCGTAATTCTTACAAGAGAAATTTCTGATTTGTTGTTTCGTTATGAATATCTCGCAAATTTAGTTCACGAAAATAAAAAAGAAATTTGGACCTAGACAAAAAAATTCACAGCATGCCATACGTGAGACATACAAATTCAAATTTACCCGGCACCCCGTAAAAACCATAACGTGTAACCGTGTGACATAAAATTCTTTGATTTTTGAATATCAGAAAAAAAAAGAAATAATTTACGATTCTTTAAAAAGTATAATACGCGAAAGTAATGTAATAAAATAATGCGACCTAATAATAATTATTTTTATTAAATATTAAATAAAATTTGTTTCAAAGAAGTATAATCTAATTTTGATTTTTGTAATAGAAAATACAAAAACAAATTAAATACAAAATTATTTCATATGTTTAGGTAATAATTATTGAAATAATAAGAGGAACGTGAAATTGATGAAATGAAAGGATAACGTTTTTAAATTTCAAGTTATATTTGACTTTTCACATAATCTCTTTCTCTCTCTTTCGTATTTATGATTAATTTAAACGATGATAGATTTAATATAATTCCTCTTGAGATTGCTCGTTCATCTTTCAAGAAAATGAATAAATGAACTAACGCACTTTATTTTCTCCCGCGAGACAGTTGTATACATATTTTCAAATACGAAAAAAAAAAGTAAATTTCGTTTTATCTTTCTCTTTCTTTTTGTTCTCTCTCTCTCTCTCTCTCTCTCTCTCTCTCTTCATTTCTCGCTAATGCGAGGGTACGATCGCAAAATTATGCTCGAAATCGGTGAAACTTAACGATCGTTACACGTGGCCTTTGCATGTTGGAATATTCCTACAGACGGTCGTTAAAATTAACGATTCGAATAGAAATATACGGCTAAGACTTTCTCTAGCATTATGTTTGAAAATAAGTCGTTGATAGTTGACAAGGAGTTCCTGAACGAATAATTCTTTGTCAATGTCATAAATTTATAAAACAAGACGATGATTAAAAAGTAGTAGTAAAAGAAAAAACAGAAAGGGGAAGAAGGAAAAACAAGCAGAACGATTATTTTCATTTTGTTGAATATTGATATCCGATTTTTTAAAGCGTCCAATAAAATGAGGTATCATTTATCTCATTCATTTTATTGTTTTATTTATTCCATCGATATCGATTTATGTACAATAATTTTATTCGAGATGATTATTTTGCGATAGTATTATTTTTCAATTGATAATAGCTTTTGTTTTATCGAGGTTTAACATTTATAATAAAATATGTTTATGTAATATGTGTGGAAATGATAATTAATTATTTATTCTTAAAAGAACAATTGTTAATATGCCATATATAAGTGGGTGAAATTTTTTGTCAACTCATCCACGTGTAGTTGAGATAATTAATAATATTACAAAAATATATTCTATATATTATAATATTAATTATAGAGACAAAATAATATATATAATAAAATATTATATATTATTTATATAATATAATTTTAATATATATATATATATATTAGCTATTTAAGCATACAATAAAATTTATCATTACTAAAATTATTCACAATTATTATTTATATTAAAAAAAAAATATTCACACTTACTAAAACATATTTTACAACAACACTGTCCAAAAATATTTTTGAATATTGAATCAAATAAAATATAATTATATAAAAAGTATTTTTGACATTTAAAAAAATAACAAATCACTTTCTCTTTCTTTCTTTTTCTTATTCCATAATTTTCTTTTGGATAAGAGTACCTACTTATAGCTGTAAGATCTAAAAAAAAAAAAAAAAAAGAAAGAAAAAGAAAAGGTGAAAAGTCAGACAATATACGTGAAGTATAGTTGTCGTCGTCCTATCGTAAATACGTTACTACATTTACATCGCATTAATAAAGATTTATACAAATTCATTATTTATAAAGTACATTCGCCCTTTTGATATGCTAATAGGATAAAGGTCTCCAGTTGCGTTAAATGCATGAATTTTAACGTGCCACTGATATTTATGAACGCGCCTTCGTTTCGTTTCTCTTAGAAAACTCTCTTCGTAATCTTTATTTTTATTTTTTTATTAACCCCCTTCCCTATTTTTACGCGTATTCGCTTATGAGAAAAATAGAGAGAGAGAGAGAGAGAGAGAGAGAGAGAGAGAAGGAAAACAAATAAAACTTTAGAACTTTCCAAAATATTAAATTAAATTATTTAATGAATGAAAAAAAAAAATAATTATTTATTATTTATTTATTAAAAAAATTAATTTTAAAATCATCAACATCGAAACGACGAATTTATTTGCCAAAGCAGAAAAAAAATTATTCGTTGGGATTTGGATGAAGATGAAGTAAAATTAATTAACTCTTTGACTACTAGAAATGCATATATGCGTTTGGTAAAGTTTACCAGCGTGATCTGTAAACGCATATACGTATTAGTCAATATGAATGTAAAATAATGTATTTATAATGTCGGTTTATTTATTGATTAGTGTTTGTAATCTTGTCATATAATAATTATATTTTTATGTAAGAAAAATTGTAATTATTAAATATAATTTATATTTTATTAATTAAAATTAATTTTTATTTAATTAAATTAAATAACTAAGAATTTGATTAAAATAATATCAATAAACGAACGGAAAAATTTATATTAATAACACAAATTATTTTGTATCGAAAGAAAACACTTAAGTTAAAAGTTATTCAACACTGGAAGAGTTAAAAAAAATAAAGAAAAATATAATATATCGTTGAAATTAGATGGTCGGCTTTGTTCGAAGATCGTTGGAGGCGACTTCGACTAATGCGATTGCATTGTCGCGGGATGGTTTTACTCCGTGACACACAAAGGTCGTTGATAAGCGAATACACACGAAACATTTCGGTACGTCATGCTCCTGCATTATGGCTCATCAACGTAGGTCTTCGGCCCTGGAGTTTCGACGGTGCTTAAGCCCGTCCCATTTACTTCCAATTAATTATGTACGTCAATTAATCAACGTCACTACGATTTTAGTGGTATGATACGTTATAATATCAAAGTACCACGACGAGAGTATAAGAGAGAAACAGACATAGAGAGGTTAGTGAATAAGAAAGAGAGAGAGAGACAGAGTAAATGTTGTTTCACATTCTCCAATTTTTAATTGATTCTCGACTTTAGATTATAATCAATGATACTAACCTATTACTATAATAATAATAATGACATATGTGTTATCTTTATTAATTACTATAACAACGTATACAAATTTTATTGACTTTTTTTTGTTTAAAACAATTAATAAAGTTTAAAGATTTTATAGTCATTGTAAAATCAATAATACTATGTTATTACTGTAATAATATGTATATATATTTCTTTTTAAATTTTATAAAAAACTTTTTAACCCATCTTCATGTGCTAAGCTCGAAACTTTTCAACCTACCGTTGTATGCTAAGCTCAAAACTTTTTAACTCATCTACGTGTGTTAAGCTCAAAACTTTTCAACCCACCTTTGTATGTTAGGATCAAAATATTTTAACCCACCCATGTATATTCTTTGAATAATTTTTTTTTTTTTTTTTAATTAAACTGTAAGAACTATATAAATATATTGTATTTATAGATCTGAAACAAATAATTAGATTAAAATTTAAAAATAGAGCGAATTTATGAACGAGACGAGATAATATCGATACTGTGACATTTCAATTTCTTTTTTGGATTCTTAAAGTAGTTTAAAAATTTTGTGACGAGAAAAGGAATAACCGACTGAACGGATTAATATCAAGAAATACAGTAAGATATATTTTATCTTTAGAAATCATTATGTTAGATCCTTTATTTTATTATTCCAAATTATACGACAAAAATGATTATTTTCGTAGGTCTCAAATAAAATTTTTACAACATAGAAAAAGAAGAGAAGATGATGAAGATTACTTTATAGTTGATTTGATCTATCGATCAATCTTGAACGAGTAGAATGATTTCATATCTTCGGTGTAAATGAGTCAACGAGGTCACGAGTTCCAAAGTTCTTATTGGATAAAAATTGATAGATCAAAGAAAACTGAGCAAAAAAAAATGAAAGAGTGAGGGAGAAAAAAAAGAACAAAATAAAAAAAAAAAAATGCATAGGTAACACGATATAGCAAAATAGAAAAACATTGAATGGGATAGAGAATGAAACAGATAAAAAAAAGAGAAAGAGACAGAAGAAGGGATAATAAAAATAGAACGTGATAGAAAATAATAGAAAAAGATAGAAGGATGAAAAAATAGAAAATAGAAGATGGGAAAAGAAGGACCAAATATAGACTGTAAAAGAGGGAATGGTGGAGGAAAGGCAGAAAGGACGAAGAAAATAGATAAAAATAGAAAAAGAAAGAAATAGAGAGAGAGAGAGAGAGAGTTTTATGATTGAAAGTGGTGACTCACTGAATTTATTAACGAGTTGAATATTTTACGCTCTAACAGTCGGGCATACTTGGAATATCGTTCCATCTCGTCTTGGTAAAATAGCTAAAAAAACATTGTGAAGCCAATGAACAAAAACGGTGAAACACGTTGAAAGAATAGTAATATTTATTTAGATATGTATCTTTCATAAACACGTTGAATAACAAACGTTTAATTTGAAACCTAAAAAAAAAAGAAAATACTTACAAAGAAATAGATATTCATTTCGATCTAATTATTAAACAATAAATAAAGTATTTGAAGGATAATTGACATTATGTTTTTCTTAAATAATTATTCACCTATTCGTATCTAAGAAAATAAACTTTTAATAAAAAAAATTAATTAATTTTTTATCTGCAATACGGTTTCTTTCAGTTTCTATTTTTATCTTTTTTTAACCACTTAACTAATGATATTGGTTCACGATGATACGAATTGAAAAAAAAAAAGTAACTAAATAGATTATATTCAAACGATATTTAAATATTAAATACATATCCTTTATTTTTAAAAAACACACACACACACAAATTACTTATCAATAGATCTAAATAACTAAAATCATACACGTGGTATTTCTTATAAAAGGAAAAAAAAAGAAGAGAGAAAAAAAAGGTTAAATAAAAAGTAATATTAGGTATCAAGAGAAAAACTTCTTAGAAATAACTCAAGGTGATAAGTTAAAGATTAAACCATAGATTAAAATATTAAATGATGACGCAAACGGAACCGATTGATCGTTGATATTAATTCAAAAAAAAAAAAAAAATAGAAAAATTGAAAGAGTAATATGAAAATTTAAAGCAAATCTATAGACGAGTTTTTGAACCTAGGCTAAAGAGAATATAGGGATATTCAAAAATGAGTGTGAGAGAGAAAGATAATGAAAGATACAGAGAGGGAGGTGTTCACGTTTGAAGGGGGAAAAAACAAAATTAGAAAAAAAAGATGGAAGGTTTGGCACCGAAACTCGACAGGCAAGTTGGTTCAGCGCAAAGTCCAATTAAGATGTTTTTCACCAAGTGCAGGATGGTGGAATGGGGGGTGGGGGACCTGCCTTTAGTCTGCAGACGTCGGCGTATCCAGGCGTCAGCTACATACCACCCTCTTTTAACCACCCTTTCTACACCACCCATCATCACCACCAACCTCATCCTAAACCCTTCTTCCTCTTCCGACCCCCTCACTGTCACCCCCTGTTCTCCCTTATTCTCGTTGTCGCGTCCCGTTGCCACGTCCCAACGGCCTATAGACTGCTGAATTCGTATGCATACATGAATATATTTCACTGTTCCCCAATCAACTATCCGTACCCACTAACCTCCCACCTCATACCCTTCTCTCTCTCTCTCTCTATCTATCTCTATCTATATCTATCTATATCTATCTATCTATCTATCATCTATCTATCTATCTATCTATCTACCTATCTATCTATCTATCTCTTCGTATGCTGCAAATCTTTTGTTCGTATGTGTATGCGTTTTAACGAGACAGAGGAAGAGTGAGTGAATGAGTTAGTAGTTAAAATGAGTGAGAGAAAGTGAAAAGGAACAAGTCTTTTGGTACTAGTACCTCTATTTCCATACACCCTACTACTAATACTACATTTAAACAGCAATGTCTGTTAGATTCTTGCACACAGATGCAGGATATTTTTTGAATTCACAGCTAAATCCACACGCTAATGAAGAACCATCCTCTGTAACGTGATATTAACATTTCTTTCATTTATTCTTCTTTCTCTCTCTTACATTCTTTCTCTTTTTTTTATCCTATTTCTATTTCTTTTTCTTTCTCATTTTGTTTTTCTTTTATTCTTTTTCTTCTTCTTTCTCTTCCAACCAAGCGAGAAAAGAAGAATTTTTATTCTCGTCTTATAAAAATACGCTTATTAATTTCTTTTTTCCAGTGAAACTTGTATTGTCTTCGATTATGATCGTTTGTATTTAGAAAAAAATAAATAAATTATGAAAATAATAGAGAGTATACTAAATGAATAATAAAAAATAAAATGATTTAACAAATGTACAGTACTTATAAGTAATAAATAATAATGAAACTTATGTATAATAATAAAAAATTATATAAAGATAAATAGTACTGTGATAAATATGAATAATAAATGAATAAATAAGGATTAAATTATGAATAATATAAAAACGTATATATAAAGATCAACAGTGTGTTTAAGTAACGAATAATCGAAATAAAAGTATACTTAAGTGAACACGAGAACAATACTTATATTTAATTAAATAATTTTATAAAACATATTTGTGTGTGTGAAAAGACTAATATATATAGTACTTAAATTTAATAAAATAATAATAAAAACAAGAAAAGAAATTTGAATGTAAGACAAACGGTACTAAAGAATACAATGAATAATAAAAATGAGAAGAAAAATTGTATGTAAAGATGAACAGCAGGAGTAATTAATGAATAATGAGGTATGCGTTTAACGAGGTTGCATCGATCAAACGTTTAATCAGTCTACAATTGAACTAGTTTATCTATGTACAGATATATATTATATATGTATAGTGAAGAGTCAGTTATATGGTTTAGCCCATTCCTTTTTCTCTAAAGAAATGAAGCGGTATTTAAATCGACGTAGGAAACGCAGAGAGTAATTACTCACGTAAAATGGTTACTTTTAACGCGTCATTAACCCCATTTTGCGTACGCCAGACTACAACGTCAAGATAGATGGTTAAATTAGCTTCTTCGAGCATGGGATAAATTCTTTATGACCAAAGAAAATGTACATGCTAATGAGAATGTTTTAACACCTCTATTTCCTCATTTCCCACTACCCCTTCTAACCCACCTCACCACCACCTTTTACTTCTTCTCTGAATTTTTTCTCCCCCCTTTCTTTACTGTTACTACTACTTCCCCTTCTCTATTTTTCTTCATTTCTCTTTTTTTGTTTTGTTTTACTCTCATTCAACAAATTCTAACGCGATGCATTTCATTAACCTAACTTTAAAATTCTATGCAAACTTTTATACCGTCAACTTGTTAGAAATACATCTTTATTTTTTTTATATATGTTTTTAATATATTTGTATAAAAAATAAATTTATATTTATTTTTTTTAAATATTATATTTTTATAAAGCAATAATTTTACTTTATTTGCGATTTTTATTATAACAACATAAACATATTTCTTAACATTAAATAATTTTCATCTAAACTTGAAATATCAACAACATGATCTATATTTACATCACAAAATGAACTTACAAAATTATATATATATATATGTAAAATAAAATATTTTTATTGTACGAAGAAAGAAAAAAGAAAATAAATTTACTCTTAAAAAACAAAACAAGGGATTTAACACGCGTCTCACGTGACAGAGAAAGAAAATGGTCGAGGGTAAGAGAGAAACGTCGAGTTAAAAAAAAAGAAATAATAGAAGAGAAAATAAAAAGGGGGGAAGAAAAAAAAGAAAGAAAGAAAGAAAGAAAAACAGAAGGAGAGAAAGAAAGGAAAAGTTAAACGTTTGTTTTCCGCTTCTTATACTCGGAAGTTATGATGCATGCGGTTCTGTCCAAGAATAATTAGGGTTAGAGAAACTGCGAAAAGCATTTACGTTAGCGTTCTTTACGCGAACATTTTCAACGTTGTAAGCGCCAAGTGAAATAAATAATGAGCGTTAGAATGAACGCTAACTGGAAACGGGAGGGGGGTGGTAGCAGGAAAGGGTGTTGGAGAGGGAGGGGAATACACCAGTCAGTGTTAATGATGCCCTATATTTTTCTTGAAAAACGTTCGCAAATTTTTGGTTATGAAAAATAACGTAAGAATTACTCGTGCAATTTTCCAAGCGTGTACCCAAAACCACCACCACCACCACTGCGACCATCACAACACCGTAAACGGTTGAGCTAGTACGAGAAAAGGAGGAAAAAGGTGGATGGGGATGGGGAAGGAAGAGGGTAGAAGATGGGGTTACGTATCTTCTTGAAAAATCGGTTACGGATCTGCACGGTGAAGATGCAGTGGTTCTAAGTACACCTCGTTAAGATAGGTGTTATATGTTGTTATGTAATTTTGTTGCCAAAAAATAATGTTTCCTATCTTATTACGAGGAGAGGGATGGGGGTAAGAGAGGAGGGTTATTACGGGGTTTGTTAAAGTCGTTCGTTTTCCTGCGTGCGTCTAGGGAAAAATACTTTAGGGTGATTATCCCTAAGCTAAGTTTCTTGTATAATTCTCACGTTAAACGTTCTTACGTAAGAATCTCGTTGATCATTATGTTTTTCCAAGAGAAAGAGAGAGAGAGAGAGAGAGATAGTGTGTGTGTGAGAGAGAGAGAGTTTGAATAATTATTTGAATTTATTAATGTATGCATTAAATATATTTAGGTAATTACCCTGTACATATATGTATTAATATATAATTTTGATAGGATGAGAATGCAATTATGTTTACGTGCATAAGTGCTGATTATTGAATAATTTAGTCGTACATTATCGAACGGCACGATTAATATTAACGACGTAAAATATGCTATGAAAGAATGGAACGAAAAAAAAAAGAAAAAAAGGAAAATAAAAATATTAAAAACAAACAAAAATACAGGTATTAATTGTTCACGTATTATTCTACGATAATAATTTCGAAGTGATTTCGATTAATTGAAATTTTCGTTCGTCGCATTAATCGATTCGAATAGTCATCTATTTATAGACGTAGCGAGAAATATCAAATCGAATGTAATCCTATTTATGCAAGTAAAACTATCGATTGTACAATAATTTTGTCGCGTTTATCGAACAATGAATTATTAGCTTGTAAAATGAATTGGTTGGTTGAAAAAAAAGAAAAGGAAATAAAAATAAATTATATTCTTATATTAAATTTTATATACGATAGAATTTTTCAAAATCTAATAACGAAAACATATGAATATTATATATCAAAGATACGTCACGGTGTTATCTTTCTTCAAAAGAATAATTATTTTACGTATTATATATTTTTTAACATAGGTTTTGTTTTTTTATGAACGGTTCTATTTTTCTATTTTTTTGTTTACACGAATTCTTTTCCATACACAGGTTATTCCTTTTAACGTGAATATCTTTTTAACAAAAAATTCCGAAAATACCGAGCAAAAACATTGCAAAATTAGTTTTATGTGTACATCAACTACGTAAAGAATAATATACAAAAGCCTGTGTGTAACTTCAAAGTTATATAGACGACGTTATAGTAGGTTAAATGTAAAGGGTATATGGAGAAACATCAGAACGATTCAACGTCTTCTTACAATAGACAAGCGCAGTTGCGGGTTTCTGAGCAAAGTTTTCGGTTAGCTCGATCCGTTCGACTGTAAAAGACCAAGTTGATCCTACTGCGAGTCATCCGCACGTGCAAATCTCTGTCTAACCCTCCTTTTCCACCCTTCTCATTCTCCGCATCTCTGTAGAAATCGATCCAAGGATTATATCTTTAGAATTTGTTAGTTATGAAGTAACGTTACTATACATATATATATATATATGTCATAGATAAGAACTACGACATCGATACGTTTAACTTTTTAATTAAATGGAATTACTATGAATGACGAACGACGAATCAACGAACGTATAGTCAACCGAACGAACAAACGAACTGAACCAACTGAACAGAACCAACCAATGAACGAACAGACGAACGATTAAATAAACCGCTCGTTAAAACTCTCCTAAATATTCTCCTAATATCTACCATGGTATATAACCAATGAACGAGCTTTCTCAATATTCCGATATTCCAAGCACGCCGTTAAAGATTCTTTTATCCTCGTATAACAGATTCTACGATTAATTAATTTTGAACTTATGGATTCCGATAAGACGAATCCATAATTGATTAATCCTCGGCTTACTCCTAACTTCATCCCTTTTCTACTCATCCCCCTTTTACTCTCACTCTCTCTCTCTCTCTTTCTCTCTACCGCTGGGAGAGTTTCGGTTCGATACGATACAGGGTTGACCTTTTCTAAACGGAATTAAAAGGAAAATAATAATCAAAGAGAAATTTCCATTAGAGAGAGAGAGAGAGAGAGAAAGAGAGAGAGAGAGAGAGAGAGAGAGTCCTGCGATTAATTCAATCTAAAGGATCAAAAGGAATTATTCAAAAATTCAATAAACTACGAATTATACAAATAATAATAATAATAATAATATTATTATTATTAGTAATAGTGATCAAATCTAATATATTAAGAATACCAAAAGAGGAATTAAGTGGCACGAGAAAAGCGGAAAATAAGTAGTATTACTCTGATATAGTAGTAGTCGCGTGGACTCGTTTGCAAAAGGGCCCTCTCACCCCACCCCACTCTACTCCGACTTACACTGGTCGTGTTTGCGTCTACACTTAATTACTTTTGCTAATTGCAGAATGATTGCTACCCAGCTTGAAGTTTCAATAATGGGCTTGTTACAATTCCTCGGCATTACCACCTGGTTTTACTTCGTTGACTCTTCTTCTTTTCCTTCTCTCTCTCTCTCTCTCTCTCTCTCTAACTCTTAGATTTTTTCTATTTTTTTCCTTTTTTTTTACTTTTGCTAATAGAAGAGAAGTAGTAGCCCCGGTGGGTACCTTCTAAAGGTAGAAAGCGTGATGAACGGTATAACTGGGTAGCTGCCTTTAGGTGATAAGAAAGTAATCACTCCATCTTGCCAGCGGTATTCCATTACCTGCCTCATCTCCGATTTGTTGCAAGTACTACTACACCCTTCTTCCTACCCCACTTTATTCCCTAAGCTACCACTTTAAGCTCCACCCTACCTACTACTCTCTCTCTAACATCTACTATAGTTGAAGGAAGGATGAGGTGAACTTAAGAAAGGCCCAGTACCACCTAATTACACAATTATATATCCATGGAGAATTCAAGGTGTCCCTGTGATTTTCTTGATGCATACAACCTTTATTTTAGATTCATGACGTTGAACTCAAAAACCTCGGCTTATCGATCTTTTCTTTCTTTTAACGTTTCTTTTACACGCGAATGAAAGAATAAAACAGAATTTAAAGAAAGAAATGTTTTCATGTGTCATTTATGGGTTTATTTGCGTGCGTATGTGTGTGTGTGTGTGTGTGTAGAATATTTAGAAAATTGCACGAGAATAATTGTCCAACATGTAAGAAAGAAATTATCGAGTTATTACATTGGTAAGATTGTTAGCTTACTTTTTATTCGGATAATCTTTAAAAAAAATATTTGTTTATTGTCATTACTGTTATTAATATCGTTTCTTTCTATTCTATTCGACTAAATCTATTTTGACTAAAATCTTTATAAAAATGTTATTAAATAAAACCTGCAATTTGTAGGAAAAGTAATTTTTTGTTTGTAATAATAAAAATATTAATAGAAACATTTCGTTAACAAAAATTTCAATTTGTCCCCCACTCCACAAGTTTATTTGATCAGAAAAAAATCAATTTTTTTTTAAATTACTATTATTATTATTATTATTATTATTATTATTATTATTATTATTATTATTATAATTATCGAAATATATATATAAATATTTGACGTACGACACCGTCTTTTTTTTTTAGATAAAATCACAAATGTGGAAAATATAGTCGATGAAATTTCATCTACGTTTAAGGGTTTACCCATAGGTAGTATAATCCTAAGGAATGAAATGTCGTATAATAAGAGAAGATTTCGGTCGCTATACGAGACCTTAGATTTGTAACTTAGTTGAACTTCGGCCGGTGATACTTGGTGACTAACGAGGGAACTACTCAAGGGATTCCCGGTGACTCCTAGTGTGCGAGATTTCGTCGCTTAAAGTCGAGTGACCTGTTACCAGAAACGTTCAACTTTATCTAAGGCTTTAACATCTTTTCCTTCTTTTTCTTTTTCTTTTCCTTCCTTTTACTTCTTCAATTTTTAATATATTTTTCTCTCTTTTTATTTTTTATTTTATTTTTTTTCTTTATTTTTCTTAACATACCAAACTTTTTACTTTACATCGAATATGTTTTTTTTTTAAATATTTTTTATACTTTTTGAAATTACTTGTGTTCTCTTTTTTATATATATACAAAATAATAATCATTCTCGAATATAAACATTTATTTATGCGGAAATATACATCCAACGAATTTATTCTGTTCGTTCTATAAAAGTAATGAATTAGACCAGATAGTCGACTAACATTTTGGAATAAATTTGTTTTTTTTATTTTCTTTCGGATTTTGGTATAAACAACGTCAATGAATTCTATCTATTTTTCTCTTTTTCTCTCTCTCTATTTCTATTTTCGAAAAGTCACGATAAATTTCCAATAGAGAAATGGTCGGTTGTATTTTGTGCGTAGAGAAATGCATATATTTGCAAAATAAATTCCTGAAGCGCGTGTAACGAATTCACCACCATCACACTACCATAACCATCACTATCATCATCGTTCGCGTTCATCTATTCATGGAGTGTATGTGTTTGTATATTACGCGCGTAAACGAATGTTATGATTTTCTCGCATGGTTACGCACTAACCCAGATTGAACATTATTAATTTTTTTTTTATTTTTATTTTTTTTTCTTGTTGTGTTCTATTTTAATACTTTATTTCGTCGCGTAAACATTTTATCGAATTACAAAATTTTCGAATACGAGATACTCTTCAATATAAAAAAAACCCTCTCCTCCACCATCACAACACTTTTATTGAAAAGTGAGATTGAAATTAGCGAATTTACTTAAATCAATTATCTACGAATACAATATTGTTTGTCAAAATTTGTTTTTATGTTTTTCTTTTAGGACCGGAATTTACTCACATTTTCGTTTAAATTGCGTTATCAGTGTGTGTGATTCGTTTTACACAAGAACAACGTAACAATTATTTAATGCTAAATCAAAACATAGGGGTGAGAATAAAAAAGGGGGGTGGAGAGGAGAAATGTCAGAGACAGAAAGAGGAAGTACCTGTATCGATCAGATACGCGTTATCGAAGACTTATCGGTCGAGCTATAATTTTTAATTACGTTCGCGTGTCGACGCGTTGTTACACGCTAACCCAGCTTTATTTCAGTCTAATACTTCGTTAATCCAACACATATACTGAAAAACGTTCCTATCTTACACCTTTTCAATTTTTTCTTACTGATTTTTTTTTCTTTTTTGTAAAACATACCTCCCATAAGTGTATACATATGTACGTATGTTACCCATATACATTGTTATATATTTTGTTTTACGTAATAAATCCTATTCGTTCGTTATACTTTACAAAGGAAAAGAAAAGGAATAGAAACAAATTTTGTTATCGTAAAATGTGTCCCGAACTAAAGTTAAAGAAAATGAAAGGATATAAAATAAAGAAAAAAATAAAAGAAAAAATATTAAAAAATACAAGAAAAAGAGAAATGGATAAAAAGAAAAGTCATCGGTCTGTTCTTGAAGTTTAACTTTCCCATCTCTTATTTCCTTTTCCTTAGCACAATTCGACGAGTTTAGATTTAATTAAAATATGTTCATCTCCGAAGTACGAAACTCTCTCTCTCTCTCTCTCTCTCTCTCTTGGTCAGAACGAAAGGCTAACAGTTATAGATATTTTAAAAATAATTCAAATATATATATATATATAACTTATACATTATTCACTAACACAATTTTCTTCCTTCCATTCATTAACACAAGGCATATTAAATATGACCGATTTTAAAGTAAAATATGAACAAATATTTAAATTACAATCCCATCATCTATCAAATCAAATCGATAAAAAAAAAAAGAAACAAAAATCAAGGATGAACTACATTAATAAAATTATATCGTATAAATTATTATAAATATTATAAAAAAAATGAAAATAATATTTTATATACGAAAAAAATATAAACAAAATAAATTTGTATAAGTTATAATTGATTTAGATTAGAAAAATTTATTATATTCCATAATCTTACGGATGGAACGAAGAACTTAATAAAAAATACAAATAATGATTAAAACGCAAAATTGTAATAAAATCAATTTTTACAAATATCGACTTAAATAATCAAATTTTTCAACGATAAAACCAATAATTTAATATAAATAATAAACAAATAATTTTACTTTGAATATAATCCATAGAATATTAATAAAACCATTTATATATAAATATATAATAATAAATATAATAAAAAAAATATAATCAAAAAATATAATACATATATTTTTAAAAATATATGATTATATATATAATATAATTATATATATTTTATTAAATAATTATATATATGTATATATTATTCGACTATAAGACTGTAACTTACGCATAGTATCGTAGATAGAATAAAAGTAAAAATAAAAAAATAAAAATTAAATTAAAAGATCAATGTAGTTATTTGTCTGATATCGATATTTCGAGAATTGTATGTAGTGAAAGGTAAGATCTCATTGATAAGGGTTGAAACAAAAGTTGGACGATAGGTTCGACAGGATTATAGACTTGTTCGAGATGTCCGAGGCAGAACTAATCACTGGCGTACAATTTGTACGGTCGCGCGAACGATAACTTGCATCACCGTTACTACTACCTACAATTCCCGAGTGTTTCGTCCCTGCGTTCTGCATTTGACGTATTTGTATTTTCGTTAAGGGGTAAGTGGACGACGTGTTCAACCTCTATGGCCTTACAACTTTGTAATTAATGTATTACTATGTGTTAGACTTTGTTTCCGTCTACATATTTGAACGAACGCGTACATATGTATGTGTGTGTGAGTGCGTTTACCTATGAATATGTATACGTCTACCTATGAATATGTGTGCGTGCGTGTGTGTGTACATTTTACGAAAGTTATTAACGTTATTTTTATATTTTCCAGATCTCACATAATTTTTTTCTTTCTTTCTTTCTTTCATTTTTTATTTTCTATTTTTTTTTTTGTATTTTTACAACAAATGCAATTCTTTTATAAATGAGAATAAATAAAAATTATTTTTTATTACATCGTGGTAGAAAATAAAAAATGGAAAAGAAAAATATTTCACTTACGTTACTAACGCAGTTTTTCATATATTGTTTGACGCGTTTACGAATATTTTTATTATCGATCATTATAAACATACATTTTGTATGCGTCGACGCGTTCTACGTAAAAAGGGGAACAAAAAAAAAATGAAGAAGAAAACATATTTTACAATATATGTATATGAAAAAAAAATAAAAAATGAAACAATTTTATTGGCAAACCAAATTCAATTTTCAATAATCCATAGGAATATTTACGAATCGTTTGGAACGAATTGATTCGATAATAATAATGAGAATAATAATAATAATAATAACAATAATAATAATAATAATAAAAAGGGCCATATTTTTCAATTGATACATTTAAAAGTGGGTTAACGTATGAATATCAATTTTATAGGTCGATAAAAAAAATAAAGCATAAAAAAATATATCCTTTAAAAGAAGGATTACATGATTATGTTTACTTATTCCTACACAGGTGTAAACTTGTGTTAATACGTGTAAATACGCATTTATATACACGCATATATTATACGATATAAAAATGACATATTTTCGATTGCAAATAAAATGTCATTTATAAAACTATGCAAATATATAATATATTCGATACGTTCAGTATAAATTGTATTTATAATGATAATAAAATTAAAATAAATGACAGAAAAGAAAAAAAATCATTCGCGTTTCATTCGATCGTATCATTTTTAAATAGCTTTGCTATATATAATGTAAATAAGAAAAAAAAAATAAATAAATATATAAACATAAAGATGCATTAATTGACAAGAAAAAAAAATTACACTTGCATTTACCTATAATTTTCGTTTGACTCTCTTTCTCTTCGTATGAATTTGTTAACTCGTTATCATAAACAAATATATACATTTGATATGCATCGACGTATTCGGTAATGAAATACTATTTTACGTTGAAAACAAATTCGTTTGCGAATAAACACAATTTGCAATTTTATAATATATAGAGTTACGTATATTCGAAACGCATCGTGTTTATAATAAAACCAAACGAAAAAAAGAAAAAAAAGAGAAAAATAACAAAAAAAATGAAGGAAGTAAAGTATGCGAGAGAAAGAGAGAGGGAGAGAGAGAGAGAGAGAGAGAGAGGAAAAAAGGTTGCATATGCGTTACGTGTATTTTCATTAACAAATTTACTCGACACGTCTGAAAATTATCGAGTTTACCTAAACCAAACGAGATATTCGTTTGCGTAATTAACGATTATGTTATTAAAATTTTCAATTCAAAATCTATATATGTGTATGTGTGCGGGTGAATATGCGTGCGTGGTCGATCAACAATTTTCATCTTCTTTTGAAGAACGAAATGAGCGAATGATTTTTCCAATATTATAATAAATCGTATTAGGTAAGCTTATTGGAATGAAAATATTTTCATCTGTCAATAATTTTTTATCAACAACAAAAACTACCACATAATAAAAATAAAATAAATCGAAATAAAAATGATCCTTGAATTTCAATATTTTATTTTAAAATTATAACGTGACCATATATGTGCAAAGTATACTTTTATACAGTTCAAATTGTTTTATAAACAAAACAACAAAACAAACCAATAGGATCAAATTTGATTCTCATACGAAAATTACATTTTACTCGTCATACATTTTTTTTCTTTTAATCGACTCTTATCAGATTCTAGAACTTGTATTTCATATCGATAAATGCTGACCCCAAACTGATAAAACAAATTTAAAAAATATTTGGTTTCTTTAACCTAAAAGTAAACAAAAATTAAATCAAACACACTGATATTTCTTACCCCCGTCTTCTTGTCTTCTTTTCAATGAACAAAATCTTTCTTATTTAAATATAAAATAAAAAAAAAATAAAGTAATAAACATTTCCTTTAAAACATATTTTATTAAGATAAAAGATTTGAAATTAAAGATTAAAAGTTTGTTTTATTTATTTGAAACTAAAAAAGGGATGAACTCATGGTATCTAAAACGACCTACTCTAATGTAATGAATTTACTCAGAGACGTGTATGTGTACATGGGTGTATGTGTGTGTAGTAATGAAGAAAATGTTAACTCAAAGGTTGGGAAAGTTAAATCGCAATTTTTCTTCATCCAGCAGGTGGTACTGGTTTCGCGTGCCGTCACGGCCATGTTACGATCGGTGTCATGACGTGGCTGGCATGCCGGGTTATTAGTTGTGCTACCTGTTTTTACAACGTCGATAATTTATCCTCAACGTAGCCTACTACTATGATATTCCGCACTTTTTTTTCTTTCTTTTTTTAAAGATTGACCAACGTGAATACATTCACGTAAAAAAAAAGTTCGTCATCGTGAAAAAGACTAACAATAAGGAGGAAATATCCGGTTAACTTATATACATAAAAATTGTAATAGTAAACGATAACCTTGTAAGGTAGTAAATTTTTTGTCACTCACGTGTTATGTAAATTAAACAAAAAAATAAAAAAAATTAACTAAACGATCATGTACAAATTGTGAAATAGAAAATAAAATAATAAAATTGTAATACAAAAAATAAATTATATAAAAAATATATTAATAAAATATATAATAATTTTAATATATATTTAAATATATTTTGTAATATTTGTTAAAATTAAATTAAATTAAATTAAATTAAATTAAATTAAATTAAAAATATTTTTTAAATTAATTTTTTATAAATATATTAAATATTTATAATATAAATATATTAAATTTAATATTTAATATTAAATATTAAAAGATAATAAAAGAAAAAAATGTACGTTGTTTCGTTAAAGCAAAAAATTCAGATCTGACTGTATCAGCGTTTTTCAAATCATGTCAGTTCCATCTCACTGCTATTAAAGTCATCCTTTTTTTCTATCTTTTTTTTTTTCTTTATATGATCTTTACGATGGTTCTCCAGACATATAGCCTAATAAAGTTTGAGAAACACTATATCTGAAAGTGTATCGATGAACGACGAACGGTCTTTCTCATCTTTCTCTGATTGGTGTAGGGGTGGAAAGGTTGGGGAAGGGTAAGTTTGACGATAGAAACGAAGAGGAGAGGTCTTGTAAATTGATTTGATTTCGATCTGATCAAATCTGATTGGACTTACATCGGACGAAATATTTCTTCGATTTTAAAAATCGATATCTAAGTATATACGAATACAATTTTACGTATTTTTCAAAATTTTTGATGTTAGGCATTTAAAAAAAAAATAATAATCTTCAACGTTTCGTTAAAAAATTATTGAATTTGATGAACAATTAATTTTTTCTCTCTTCAATACTGCAGACGACTACAAAATTTTGTTCACGTATGTAAACACGTGAGAAGATTGAAAATTGTTGAGCTTGTTATAGAGAAAGGAATTTTCTTTCAATCAAATTCAACTATGTACTTCGAAACTTGGAAAAGAACGGTATTAAAAACTTTTTACTTCGACTTGGTATTTTTTAATTAGTGTACAAATTATTCCGAGAATCTAATATTAGAAACATTTTTCAAATGTTATAGGGGAAATAACACGTTAGTAAAATAACCAAAATGATCGTTTAATAATGTTATTAATAAAAAAAAAAGCAAATATTTGCAATTTGTTTGTACATTTAAAAACAATTTCAACGTTGATCATTATAATAATATATATATCTATAGATCATTTTTTTTTCAAATTTTTGTACATAGAATAAACATCGACACCCTTTTGATAAAAAAAAACAATTTCTGAAATTTTTTATGAATTTTAGTTAAATTAAAACTAAATGCATAAATATGTTTGTTACATGCATTTATTTGATTTGAATCGTTCCTAATGTTAACACGACCTAAATAGAAACGTTCATTCTCTACATGTGCATACATACATACATATACATATATGTACATACATAGGAACATCTTTCTCTCGAATAGGAAGTTCAGTGACTTTGGAACAAGCCAAGGTTGGTGGAAACGACGCTGTCGTAAAGTTGTCGACGCTTTTAACCTGTCACTTAGATTAGGCTTAAGTATACTTAAGTGGACTAAAGGGTTACTGTTAAGACATTTACTTTTTCCTTCGAAATCGATCCTATAATTTGATTTTTTTTATTTACCCCCTTTTTTCTTATCATTTTAATGAATCAATTTTAATGAATTCGATTGATTTTTTTTTTCTTTTAATCTATTTTTTGTGTAAACGATGTTAACATAGAAAATTATATCGCTTACCTTAGATTCACACTTCTGTTGTTTTTTTATCGTTCGACTCGTAAATCATGAAGGTTCGTAATATTTTCGTAATGTATCACAAATAATTCATTGAGGATCTTTTCCGATATTTCGTACCGATACCATTAACTTCCTGAAAAGATTTAATTTATCAAGTTAATGTGGTATATATACATTGCTTTTAATATCATAATTTAAAAAAAGAATATATATAAATATACAGGATGTAGTCTAAAAATCGCAAAACCAGTACGAGAAGTAAAGAAACATAATTTAGAAAGAATATACAAAATTAAATGAAAAAAATCATTTATGAATGGAAGTATATTTTTGATGGTTGAAAATGATCAAATGTAAATTTTTAATACATCCTAGAATTATCCTATTTTTAAATGATTTGACGATTTTTTGGGTCATCTTTGTTCGAAAAATACGAATTATTTGACGAATTATTTTTACGAAATGATTTAATATATTAATAACATATGTCTATCGAATGTAAAATATTTTCTTTATGAAAGTATTCGGTAATGCGAAAAATTTGTTAAATAAACTGAAATGTGAGGTGAATTAATTCAGTAATATTTGCGTTACGCGATTGTAGAAATAAATTAATAGCAAATAATATTGATCGTTGTAGTTTTCGCCTATATAATGAGAATTATTAATAATAATAAATTATAAATAAATAATTCAATAAAATATCATTTATATCGAGAGTACGCAAATATATGTTTACTCTTGTTCTTATTTATTCTTCTTTCTATTTGTTAATCAGTTTCTTTTAAAATTATTCAGATGTATATGTATAATAAAATAAAATAATATATATTTTAAAAGAATAATGTGTACGATACAGAGAATAGACTACCACCGATGTTACTTCACGAATGTAACGGATAATACTGGCAAGGTTATACTATCTTTGTGTTCTCTAACGTTATCGTGATGTTTTGTTTACGTGGTCTCGGGAGTTGGAATTTCAAGGAACATGAAAGAAAACACACAACCGAACGTTTCTGTTTACTTACGTAGTAGGTTAAATTACGTACTAGGTTAAATTACGATCCTTGATCTCTTTGTACTAAAATAAGTTTCTTTTTATTCTCAAATTTACGTATTCATTAATTGAACTTTAGCTGATAGGAACATGAAAAATTATTACTTCGTTGCTTATTGATTTTTGACAAATTTATTGACACGTATATTAAGATACGAAATAGAAATAGAAAAAAAAATAAAGTAAATAGACAATTTATAAAATAAATTTGAAAAAAGAAATGATATATCTAATTATATATATATATATATATTTTTTTTTTTTACTAGTAACAGATAGATAAAAAATGTCTTTTTTTAAAATTAGCATATTTTTTAATTAGATATATCATTTCTTTTTTCAAATTTATTTTATAAATTGTCTATTTACTTTATTTTTTTTCTATTTCTATTTCGTATCTTAATATACGTGTCAATAAATTTAATATATAAAATATTAGAATTAATAAATTTTCTATTTTGTCTATTGAACAAAAAAATCAAAATCCATTTTCAACCAACCGGAATAAATTTGTCGATAAAAATAAATAGCAGAAGACAAAGGAGAAATAAAAACCTAGAGAGAGAGAGTGAAGAAAATATATAACATAAATATGTGTGTACACGTATATCTAAAATATAAAAGAAAAAAGTATAAAGAGAGAGATAGAAAGAGAGAGAAAGTGAGTGACATAAAAAGGGAGGAGAAGGAGGAAGAGTATGAGAAGGTGGGTTGAGGAAGGGGGAGGTTTAGAAGAAAATTTGAAAACTCAATCTTACGGAAATCTCGAATTTCTCTCGTTTTCCCTGTTCTCAAGGATATCTCCGAAAAGGTAAAATCGGATGGGACTCACTTCCCCCGCCTCCACCCCTACCCTCCTTCTCTCACTCACTTACTTGGTGTTCCGGCGCAATAATTTCCACACAGTTCGACTTGTTTAGAATAACTTTCGAAGTAGAGGAATTTCAGTGAGAAAACCGTTTCTAAGAACCGTTCCCGACGGACTGGAAGCGAACTTTGCCGTGGGAAGAAAGCTTTCGCATTGTGTATGTCAGAGCTGTCGGAAAATTTTCATTTTTTATAATTTTCGACTGGCAACCGAAGCGAATGCAACACCCACGGTTTGAGACTTCGCTACCGGGGGTAGATGGTAGGAACTGGTAAGGGGAGGGGTAGAGGTAGGAGGACAGGGGTTATATGAGGAGGTGGAAAATGGGGTGGGTGTATGTATAGGTTGGAATAGGTGTATATATATATATGTCTGTGGGTTGAGAACGGCGTCCCTCAACTTTCATGCGGTAAAAAGGATTTTCAACTCGTTCCATCGTTCGTACGCTTGGGACCGTCGACAACACAGCCTTTTTCTTTTTCTTCTTTTTCTTCTTCTTCTTCTTCTTCTACATCTTTCTTTTCGAAACACCCCCTACCGATGGTAGCTCTCAATCGGCCGTCTAACTCTTTTTACCCATACCAACCTAAACACCTCGACATTCCTACGTGAAACCACCCCTCTATGTTTCCCCCTATCACTCCCCCGCCCCAACTTGGTGATCCTAGCTTTGGACACTCCAATTCACATTTTCCGTCGTCGTTCCTCAGAGAAATTTAACTTTTTCCACCACGGTCACGGGAATCCTCCTTCTCCTCCTACCCATGCATGCTGAAGAATACTCCCGAGATAAGAGGATCTTTTCGCTGGGATACATATCCTAACTATTTTTTTGTCTTGCTTTGTTTCTTTTCTTTTCTTTTTTTTTTTTTTTGACGTCTGCTGTGTTTATAATAATGTGTTGTTGGAATTAGCTTTGACCAAGCTTTGTGATCTGTCAAGTGGATTTTATTCTCACAAGTGTATATTTTGTATGATTAAGTAGAATTTTTTTTTTTTAACCATTCTTAATTGTTTTTGGTACTTATTTAAAGAAGAATAATGGAATTGAGTATGAAAGAATTTTAAAAAGAAAAATTGATATTACGGTTTTTAATTTTTTTCATTCCTTAAAAATTAGCTCGACGTCGTAATTAGTTCTAATTATAATCACTTGTCTTATTGATATACAATAAATAAATTAATCTAATTTCTTTTTATTTTTTAAAAAAGACAAACGAATTAGTTATTTTCTAATTTACTGATTTATGTTACAATATGTTCGCATTTTAATAGAATAAGAAAAATTATTAACAATGAAGGATCAAAAATCAAAGAAGTTTCATTCATTCGTTTCCCACTCCTACCTCTTTCACTTTTTATTTCATTTCCTTTTTCTTTTTCGATCGGGAAGTTAACCATCCGTAAATCGTATTATTCGCGGCAACTCGAACGGGATTCAAACGACAATCACGTCCGTTTGATAGGCGAGCAATAAGCGATCAGAAATACGATGCTCGACGTTCAGAAATGTCCGTCAATCAGGCTTATCTTGCATCAGTTACTATGTGTGAGCGTTGATCTTCTACATGTGTACGAATATATATGAAATTGAATGTATGATGCATATGTGTGTGTATATGTGTGCTTGAAGAGAAGGTATCGTTACTCTCTCTCTCTCTCTCTCTCTCTCTTTTTCATATTACCAAGAAATAATAGAAAAGGGATAAGAATTATATATGATAGTCAGTTGTCATTTACACGATTTGAAACGTTTGCCATTAGTGAACTACAATCGGAAGGAATAAAATCAATAAGCCATTCTTCCGTGCTATTGAAATTCATTTTGTCTTGAGTTGTCCTACCAAACGGAAATAATCGATTTCAAATGTAATAAAAGATATTATTTATCGATAATCATTGTTTCGCTATTAATATACGTACGTAATTCAAAGTATAAACAAAAGTTGAAATAATTTTTTAAAAATATAAATTAATTGCCTATCAGTCGTATGCATTGTGTTGTTCAATTTTGTGGTTTACGTAAATAGTCGATTTTAAACGCAATAAAAGATATTATTTATCGATAATTCAAAGTATAAAGAAAAGTTGAAATAATTTTTTGAAAAATAAATTAATTGCATATGCGCTGTATCCAATTTATCGATCTAAGCAAATTACGTTTGACAATGAGTTGCGTCAGGTTCAATACAATAGTACATGATGATTTTTAATTTATAAGTTATGTCACAAATAATACTTGAATTCCAATAGAATTAGATATTTTTTTTAAACCCAGTCTGGGGGTATTTTTTTTTAAAGATTTTTCTCCCTGCCGATACAAAAGGGATTGGAATGTTTAATTGGTCTGTTTGACAATTGAAATTGTTAATATCGAAAATTATTATTATCGTTCTGAAACTTCGAAATACTTCGAATATCGTTTGTAAAATCACGAAATGAAAAAGTATTTTTTTTTTTTTTAATAGAGATTTCACGCAGATGTTAATTAAATGAACCTACGTGTGAGTGTGTGTGTGTAGTTAGTTAATATGTGTGCATGTAGTTATGAAAATATCTGCATGCGTATTGGATTATGAAGGATAGGAGAAAAGCATACCACGAAGCTTCTAACTTTCTAGCTTCGATCTTGCACTTCCATCTATTATCTCGCCAGTCGTTTGTTTATACCTAAGTATTGCGATACATCGTCGAAAAGTTGTACTACTACCGAGATCACGGAATTTAATGGATTAACCCATTTACGTTGCTGAGCGAGTTAATACCAGCATGTACATTAATTTTATCGGAAGTTCAAGCTACAGAAATAACACACAAACACACACGTACGCAATAGCAAAAAAAAAGGGAGAGAAAAAAAATAGGGATCCTTTAGCGTGTCCTTCGAGCACCCTTTTTTTCTTCCATTGTAATTTTTCACGTCGCAAAATACATACGTCACATAAAATGAAGCTAATTTTAATTTCATTAGACGTATTGTCTTTTAATTATCTAAAAAAAAAGTTCTATAAGAAAAAGAATGAGAAATATTTAGATTTTTTTATTTTAAATAAATTGATAATCATTTCCATTTATTTTTATGATTTTAAATGAATTGTAAAATATATTGTGTGTATTCAAATAATTAATAAATTATCAGTACATATATGTAAATAGGAATAGTTTTAATTATATTTTGATACAAAGGACATTGAAAATAATATTTTATATACATTATGTATATTTTATTATACATTAACTAATATATTAATGTAATTAATATTTATTTCTAAATACTGATCGTCTATTAAATAATTTTTGTATTTATTGATATAATATTAACCACATGATTTAAATCGTTTACCAATATTTTATTATAAATACTCTTATCATCTATTAAAAAAATTTCTGATAATTATTGATCTAATATTGATCACTTGATTTAAATCATTTACCAATATTTTATTATAAATGTTGATCATAATGTACAAAAAAAAAAAGAAAACAAGTGAAATAAAAAAGAAAAAAAAATATAGAAACCTTTTATAATCAAACAGATAAAATTTGTCGGATTACATGAAACGTGATGTAGTAGGAGAACATCGACTCGTCTCAAGAGAGAAAGGAAGCGAAAGTCGAAGAAGAAGGAAGAAGGATTAAAGTATCCTAGGGCGATGCGACGTGCAATAAATTCGATGTTTAGAGAACGAAGGAAACAGTTCCTGCGCGTTTATCCGACGGCTACGTCGCTTGTGAAATCGTCACGGCGACGTGAGTTAGGCGAGCTTCTTGTTCTCTCTCACTCATTCATTCACTCATTCACACACTCACTTACTCACTCACTTACACCATACATTCATACATTCATACATACAACTTGTTCTTTCTTACTCACTCGTACATATCGTACATACATACATTTATACGTTCACACATATCTTCATAGTTACATACATATATACATATGTACATACGCACATATACATATATATTCATATATATATAAAGAAACATACATAGGATTCCTACCACGTTGCAAATCCCCTCGGCGTGTCTACTTGGTAAATGGAATGCTCGGAAGGATAGATCGAGTGCGTTGTGTCGCTTTCGCATCTACCCCTCACCCAACCCTCTACCCTTCACCCCCACTGTACACTTCTACAATCCTTTGCCAGAAGACCCCTTTACCACCCTTTAATGTCAAATGGAAAAGCTTAAATGTAAACTATGCACGCTTTATAGCCTTTGTTTCAACTTTAACATCACGACACGACTGAGATCATGTATATGCATGTATGCATGCATGCATTCATCTTTGCATGTATTTGCAATCTTGGTGATACTGGGGGGAAGGCGAGTGGGGAATCGGAAGGGTAAAAGTGATTTTTAAATTTTTATTTCCTACCTGTCTTATACGATATTTTACTGTTTTTTGGGTTGTTTTTTTATTTTCTCGTTTTTCTTTTTTCATAAGATGAAAGCATAAGAACAGTATTATTTCTTTTAATTAATCACAAGCTAATTTATCAAGATTTATTTATATTTGTAAAACACAAATGAAAGAAATTAATTATATTTATTAGGTCATTATATTTGTAACGAGCAAAATTATCAATAAAATGTAATAATATTTTGTTACAAAGCATTACATAATAAAATGTCTTCTTTCTCTCTTAAATTGTTTTTTTTATTTCGAGAACATCGAAAGGAAACAAAGAATCGAATAAGAATTTTTTTTCCAATTAGATGAAAACTTGTTTATTAAGATTCATTTTTTTTTTATCTTGTGTAAAAAACATATTAATTTATATTTTACTAATACTTATAAAAATATTATTATCAATTATTTTTTTTTTCTAACGCAACATATCCAATTACGAGTCACAACGAGAAAAAGATACAACGAAATAAAAGAATGTTGTTAAGAATTAGTTAAAAAAAAAAAAAAAAAAAAATGAAGATAAATCGTAGTAGTAAACTTTTGTTAAAAAAAATCCTGAGAAGAATGATTTGATTGTTCTATTTCAGGACCATCGTTTTGGGGCCTGATCAATCCACAATGGTCCCTGTGCAGCAAAGGAAGACGACAAAGTCCCATCAATATCGAACCCGACAAGCTACTTTTTGACCCACACTTGAGACCGGTCCATGTAGATAAGCACAAGGTAATGTATCGTAGAAAAAGTATTTTATGTTTTCTTTTTCACTAGAGTTAAATAAAAATCTAGCAACATCATTAGGGTGTGTGTGTCGTGTCCCTTTTTCTCGATCTATCGGTAAGAGAGACGAATTGATTCCCATACTTTTTTTTTTTTTTTTACTTTCTTTCCTTTCTCGCGTTTCTCAAAGTGGTGACTTTAGAAAAAAAGAAAATAATAAAAAAAATACAAAAGGACTGGAAAAGTCTTAGCTTCTAGGTTATCATTCTCTCTCTTTCTCTTTTTATTTTTATCTTTTTGGTTAGTTTTAGATCTCTCCGTCTTACTCACAGTTTCAAGACCGTTTCAAATGAAGATGAAAGAGCCAACGGATGGATGCTCGTTACTCGAAAATTTTCTTTCTCTCTTTTTCTCTCTCTCAGACCATACGTTGAACTAAAAGAAATAAGTTTTTTTTTTATTTTGCTTTTTTTCCCAAGTTTATTCGATCAGAGAGAATCCTTCAACGTCGCAAACTTATTTACAACGGCAAGTGAACGTATGACGTAAATTCATCCCTTTCCCACCCCCTTCCTCCTCCCAATACGACTTTTATATATATATGATCGTTAGAAAGAAATTCAATTATAAGGAATAAGATACTGTAAAAGTAAATTAAAAAAAAGACAGAAAATTAATAATTATTTATTAAATATTAACGAAGTAATAAGTTCGTCATGAGATAGAATTGATGAAAAAGATGAAAGAAAAATCTGAAAAATACTTGAGTATTTGTGTATGTAAGTAGAACGAAGGAATGAACGAAGGAACGAATGAACGAACGAACGAAAACTGTCGTCCTTGAGCTAACGAAAATTTAAACGAGAGACCGTCTTCGGGTCTTCTAGCTTTTCCAACGAGCTATAACTCGTTTACTTAAACTTTAAATGGCTCAGGCCAAAATTGCCGTACTCCGTGGCTTGATTAAACGATACACAAAATAGCTAAGTTATCCAACATCTAAGGAGAAAGAGAGAAAGAGAGAAAGAGAGAAATTGGTTGTTCTTACCATCTTCTTCTATCTTATTAACAAAATATATTCCCTTTTTGAGGATTCTCAATCGATCGATAAACCATTTCTCTCTCCCTCTCTCTCTCTCCCTATTTTTTCTTCTCTTTTTTTCTCTTTTTTTCTCTCTCATTTTCTCGCAAGACTACAACTAACTATTCTTTAATTATAAATTTCATTTAAATCCAATTTGTGCATTGCATTTAATTATTCATTCAAATTATTAGCTAATCAATTATATTTAATATCTTTAAAGACGTTTTCTTAATTATCTTTATTTTTTTTCTAATAAGAGAATAAAGTAATATAAATAGAATAAATAATCAAAAAATATATTATACTTAAATGTAATGGTGTCATAAGAATAAATCGGATCTATTAATAAAAATAATTAATAGACGTCAATCTTAACTAAGAAAGTTTTACAAAACTATCAAAACTTTCTTAATCTAATTATAATGCATGTATACGTAATGCAATAGACGTAAATGAAAAGTTTTTTCTGAAAAGAAAGAAAAGAAACTTTACTGGGAATATTCTACTGAAATGATTTACTTACTAGTTAAAGATTTAATTGTTGATTTAAAATAGAATGAAAACACGAAAGAAAATAATAAAACAAACAGAAGAATAGTTACATTTATTTGTTTCTGTATTATTTTCAACATTTTTCGTTCTCGATACTTTGTAAAATAAATAATCGATATTTGTAATAGAGGTACAGTTGAATCAAAGGGGTTGAGGGTTGTACATATTGATACAACATTTGTACACACTTGACTAACTCAATTTACAATATAATTTAAAAATTATTAAAATATTATAATCTAATAAATCTAATTGTAAATTTAGAAAATATTATCAATATATTGATTATCAATGAAAAATTAATTAATTTAAATAATATAAATGGTATCTGTAATATAAATATATTTAATAAAATAAGTTTATTAGAAATCAAGTAATACTCTCAACAAATATATATATTTCAAAACATTAATTATAGTATATATATATTTAACAAATGAAATTTATTAGAAATCTATTAAATAGCATAGCAACTTTCGATAAAAATGTAACTTTTTTCAAAAAAAAACAAAAAAAAAATTAAGAAAAAATGAAAATATATAAAATATTAAAAAAAAATTAGAATGATATTATTACTCGTCGACTAGAAAAATATCAGAAATTTCCATCAAAAATGTTCCGTTCTGTATAATACTTTCCGCGAGCGTTCCTTTATCAAAATCACTGCTACGACGTTCGAAGAAGATTAAAGCACCTACGAAGTGGAAGAACAAGATTCACGAACGAGGACACGTCTCCCTCGGCGACGGCACATTTCTTCATCCCCTCCCTCTTTTTACCACCCTATTTCTCTATCTTTCTCTATCTATCTAACTATCTATCTATCTATCTATTTATCTATCTATCTATCTATCTATCTATCTATCTAACTATTTCTCTTTCACAATTTTCTCAATGATTGCAAACTCGATGAGGAAATCGCTTATTCGACGAAATTGTTTCGGTTTTTGGGCCTTACTATTACTATAGTATTTCGCTGACAAAATTCCGTTTCGTTCCGTTTCGTTCCGTTTGACTAGATTACTTTATCAACAGGTCGTTTCAACGTTCAACTCAAATCCACTGTGATCTCGCTGACCAAGCGTTAAATGGTATATATATATAGACATGGTTTTTAAACTACACTCTGGCCCTATTGTAATTATACCAGTCTCTGACTGTAAATTTTTGTTAAATATCTCTTTCTTTCTTTCTCTTTCCCTCTTTTTTATTTTATCGTTTTTGTTTGCTCTTCGTCAAATAATTACGTTAAAGTGCAAATATTTCTAACATAACTGCATACCCGTACAATCGAATGCAACCAAAATGTAAAACATATATTTTAAGTTATTTTTTTTAACGATTATTCTAATTTTTAAATTATTAAATTAACTAAAGAGATGGAATTAAACGAAAAATCATGTTTGTTTGTTTTTCATTAAATAATTCGAAAACGTGTGCAAATATTTGTAACTTAACTTCACACATCCAAACAATTCGAATACAACGAAAACGTAAAACATATATTATCAAATTTTTAAAGTACCTGATCATTTTCGAAAATGATCATTCTGTTTTGTTTAAAAAAAAGGAAGTAAAACAAAACTCTGTTCGTATTTATCCAATTTTACTCTCGTTTTTATTTTGTTTTTTTTTAATCAAACAATTCGCAACCATGCAAATATTTCTAACCCAACCAAAAATCGTATCGATCAAATACAACGAAAATTTAATTATAAACGTGATTTTTAATAAAAAAAGAAAAGAAAAACATATAAATCATTTAAATTTATTGTACAATAAACAATGTTATAAAAACGATGGTCATGATTTTAAAGCGAATATATTTATCATTTTCCATAAAATAATCACTTCCCTTCTTTGCGAAAAGAAAACTCGAAAACCAAAATAAAAAAATAAAAATTAAAAATTAAAAAAAAACAAGAAAATCCTATTTTTAACAAAAACTTCACTATGCGTAAAACCATAAAATCGTTGATATAATTATAACCCCAGGTTATATATAATACGTGCATGCATACCTGTTACATGTTATAACCATATACGTATAATAAAATGGAAATAAAATGACAATTAATAATTGTAATGAGTAAGAGCGATGATGGAAACGGATGAGATGGAAAAAGGGATAGATAAATGAATGTACAGATATGTATATATACATATATATATAGATAGATATAAGTATTGCGAGAACAAGTTAATGGATTTCAAATCACCAAGGGAGCTTTTTTGTACTCCACGTTTTTCGCGGTTCTCAATGTTAATTCGATAATAATACCATTAATTAAGAGAACACGTCTGTTTAACGGACCGTTTCACAACCCTCTATCTCTCTCTTTCTCTCTTTCATCGTTCAACCAATAGTAATACCAACGAATCTCGTAAAAGCAACGATCTTCCATTGGGTAAACATATATTCGATACCTCTCGTTTTCGTACTGATATCAGACTATGTACACTTAAGGATTCATTGATTACGAATTCAATGAATTTTACCACAAAATCCTTTCGAAGTTATTAAATATATTATTTATACAATGTTCTTAACATTCGCGATAACAAGCACGAGACGATTTTTCAAGTAGATTTTAATTTTTATTCGATGGAAACTAGGAAAATAAAATTTAAGTGAACGTCACAATAATAAACGATAATAAATAATATTAAAAGTGAAACTCGTATTATTAATACTGAAAAATAATTATAACTGATTCATTTATATTATTTAAAATATTTTATATCTCTATATATGTTTATCTTATTAGTGCGTTTATAAAAAATGTAACGAATTTAGAAATAAATATGTTAAATTAATTATCGTATTTAACAAATTTAATTTGAAAATTTTATGTTTTAACAAGTGAATTACTTGACATAATTAATGGAAAGAATAAGTAAAATTTTCTAATAAACGTCTAACGTCAGCCATTCTTCTGACAATGCTTACGTTGCACCATACAAATTCTATGGACACCGTAAGCAATATCGGTTATCGGATTTCATCACTGAAAATTTACTCCGAGAAAGATCCATTCAGATATTAACAAATCAATTACTACAAATTTAATGAATAGAAAGAAAGAAATACTTGCAAGTAGTTACATACTCTATTATCGATTAGTATGATTACAATAGGGATGATGGATCTTCAATAGTTTTTTTTTGAAACCATAAAAAAATGAGATTATGGTCACAATGATCCTAAAACCATTGAAAAATATAAAAACCTGTAATTTGGTTCACAAATTTTCTTACCTAATTTCAAGACGTTCATATCATCGATTATGACTGAGTCAGCCTGTAAACAAATGAGATTTAATTAGATATACAATATTCTAACAAAATATTTAACTAAGTAAGAATTAAAATACTTACACAGAGAACGAACACGTTACGTCTTGTCTTGACGTAGTTTAAAATCAAAATAGTTTATCGCGAATACGAGTCACCTGTCTCCACCTAATCACCATAGTTGATCGTCGTACAAAAATGTTTTTCAACGTGTACTTCATTAATAACAAATTTCTTAAAATACCTCGTGCGACATAAACACACTTGATGCTTACCTCGTTTGACTTTGACTTTCACGCGTTATGAAATGAGCTTCTAGAAATAAAAAATATAAAATGAATGTATTAAATGATACTTTTGTTATTTTACTTACTTCTCTTTCTTCAACGACTAATAATGCAAAACAAAAGAAAAAACAAAGAAAACACGAAGAAGAAAAAGTAGTGCAACATTGACAATCGAACTGAAAAATTTATCCCTTTCTAAAAAACGAAACAAAAACCAAAAAAAAATTGGATGACACAGAAAAAAGCAAATAAACGAAAAATGAAAATAATTCGAAAGCGTCGTTTTATGGGAGAGAGAGGGGCGGAGGGGGAGGGGCCCGGGGGCTTAATACCACGATGAAAACCGCAGTGACGTCACACCTGTTCCCGCGCTATTTAATCGCGGTTTCAGCGCCGCTTCCAGATCGGCACCATACCGGATTGTAAGTGAGAGAGACAGAGGGAGAAAGTGAGAAAGGGAGAGAGAGATAGAGAGAGAGAAAGAAGATAAAGAAAGATAGGTAAAGATAGGGAAAGATAGGTAAAGATAGAGAAAGATAGTAAAAGAGAGGGAGAGGAACCGACTAAAGCAGCTCGAACCTCGTGAATTTATACGGCATTCAACCCGGTTAAAACTTTGGCACTTAAATTAAACAATAGAACGAACCGCCGGCGCCGCCATTGCCACCACCACTACCACCACCACCAACCACCACCACCATCACCACCATTGCCGCTTTTCGGAAGTCGAACGTATGTCTTCGACTGAGCCCACTCGTGTTTCAACCTCTCTCTTTCCTTTTCCCACCAACACTTCTTCTCCATTTCTCTTTGTACCTTTATCTTTGCATTCACTTCCGTTTTCATCCCTCAAAATATATCTATAGATTCCCTCTCCCTCTGAAATCTTTCTCTCACTCTCTCTTTGCAACACTAAAACATCCCCCTTCCTCTAACGTAGATTCTACATAAGAGAAACGATCAAACTAGACGTGGTGATGATGGTGGTGGTGGTGGTGGTGGTTAGTTCAACATTGACGATGCAGTGATTCTGTTACTGGTTATCCAGACTATTCGAATGTTCTCCCACTTTCCTAATATTCGTTTAAAACCATTCAAAGAAAATCTACCTAATTAATCTTTACTAGGGTTATTCTGCTTTTCATCTGCCAACTATCGACAATGATATTATTTCCATTGTTATTACAGTAATATTCTAAGTGAGTCAATAATCATGAGGAATGTGCAATGGGATCGTTTATTTTCCGTTTGATGAATTATCAAATGTTCTTCGTATATTAGGATTTGGTGATATTATTGTTGTAATACTGTTCCGAAAGTCTTATGTGGATTTTGGTCCCTGGTAAACCTTTCATACAAGATATTAGTATGATGTTCTAATCGTACTGGTTGATTCTCACAGACCATTTGGATGCTTTCAGCAGCAGTAGCTTTCCTAATACTCATTTTCACCTATCAAAGATAACCAACATGGATTAATCTTTACTCAGTTATTCAACATTCTATTTACTAACTATTAATTATGCTATTTAGTCAGTACGTCTCTCTTTCTCTCTCTCGTAGTTTAAATTATTCCTCGGTTGAATAAAATTTTCCGGACTTTTTAAAATATTCTTTTAGATAGTAACATCTCTACGATTCCATTATTGATTTTAGCATAAAACGGACGATTTTTGTAGAACGTAAAATTAAATAGTGTCGAGAGTTACTGGTTTAGAAATACGAAATTCGTATAAACGTAAATACATAACGGTAAACAGAAAACTACCTGTGGTCTCGGTTTATTGGCATAAGACATATAATCGTAATAGCGATCCATGCAACAAAACGATTCGCCTAATCCCTAAGATCCTAATACTCCATTTCTAGGAATATGATGAATCTTCTTAAGGATGAATCATAAAACCAAATAAAGAATATTTTCTTTAGTGATGATGAGACAGTCTGAAAGCGTCAATCGTACTGCTAGAATATTCTAAAATTCTTAAAACTGGCAACATTTTGACATAAGTAACGAAGTTCAATAAATGTTTCCCTTTACGATCACATCATAACCTTTCATCGAAGGACATCACATTTATATTTATACAATGAGTAAAGGGACTCTCATGACCAATGGGACACGTTTCTCCCTTTCCGTAAAGACTTTTTTTTGTGAGAAGAAACCCCATTTCCCTATACATGGGATTCGTAAACGATCTAGCATATATAAGGGAATCATGTTTCTTGTCTCTTCACTACCACGTGCCTGCTGACCAATATTATATTCTGCCAGGGTGAATTACATCCATTATTCATGACAACAGATTTTTGAAAGTTTTTCCTATTACTTATTCATGATTTAAAACTATTTTGACATATGACTAATTAATCTTCAAGATTAATACAGATATTCCTTAAGAACTGTCCACTCATATTCAAGGAGTAAAAGAAAAACATAATATTCTAAATTGAGCGATAATTACGTGCAATTTAAACCGATAGTTTATTTTGTATTTGTTGTATTGTCAAATGTTTTGTGTATAAAGATTTTGGTTTCTGATAAATTTTAAAACAAGATCCAACCAATTTAGTGCTTTTTAATTTGTACAGTTGTATGATAAGAAATTATAAAATAGATTTACAAATACAATAATATAATTACAGCTAATTTAGAATTAGTTGGATTTACAAATACAGCTAATCTAAACGATACAAAAATTTCATACAATTGCGAATAATTATTGATTGATTCGAACAATCAATCAATCAGACATATTAGTCTCACAGACAATGAGCTATTTCAATTAGAATACAAGACTCTCAATGAGAATGTTCTTTGAATTACACATCCTGAATGAGACGATTTTGGACAATCAAAGGAATCCAGATAAACCTCGAACTATACTACATTCGCGACGTTAATCAAGGTATTTGAATTCATGTAAATCCAAATACATCGATTGGCACGGTAAGAACGAATATGTTAAGAGGAACGTAAGCGATTTCTACGAGTTACGTTACCAAATTGGTTTATTTATCAAAAACTTGTTAAATATTCCTCATTGATGTTCGAATGGTCATCAAAATTATTTCTCTTCAGCATTCAGAGTGAACAACTTTAAATATGAAGATAATACAAAATAAACATTAATTTGAATCTACTATAAACAATACCAAAATCATTTCTCTTAAACGTTAATTAAGTAAACAGCGGGCAATAAAAAATCTCAAATGATTGTTGATCGTTTTATTATAAGGATAAATTCGTAGTTTCCTTCGTACTTTCTTCATTGGTACATTCTCCTAACAATTGTTTACGAAATAGAATGTCTCATTATGCTAGAACTCATGGCTTCGAGCAATACATTCGTCTGTACTCCAAAGTAATCTCCACGTACGTATAATACCTTAGATGAGTTTCTAGGATATGTTCTACGCGTGCAAGTGATAGAACTGAGAGAAGGTGTGCGAGAAAGTGAGATAGAGAAACAGAGATAGGGTTAAGGATGAAAGGGGGATGGAAGAAATTGTAGAACGAAATGTATACAGACATCGAAGACATATGTTGTATTATACGAGGACAATTTACGGGGTCCAGTAGTTAGACAAGTATAATGGACGCTCGTAAGTGCAATCAATGTTACTAGACGTCGAACGAAGGGCTCCCTTGAGGCTACAGGGGAAACCTACCACTGACGACACGAAAGACGATTCACAATGAACACCTACCTAACTATATACTATCACCATTCCTATCTTTATCTTCTAGATATATATATTTTAGATATTGTTTATCTTGATTTTCATTTCATTTCTAAAACTATACTGAAGGTAATTATTCCGTTTCCTGTTGAATGAACTTTTAGTAAATAGTAAACTCATGGAAGGAGTATATATGTAATAGGGATAAATGAATGCGTTTGGAAATTTGAAGTATTATTTAAATTAAAAAATTATGTTTATATTATATATGAAGTGATGTACGTTGTGTGTTTGTATGAACAGATTCATAAAATTGAATTGTTATTTAGCTTGTAAAAAGATTTTTAATAATTTTTCATTTTTGTTATCGAGCAATCAGTGCTCTAAACATTTTTATTAAAATGCAAAGATAGGATTAAATTTTTAACAATGTTTTCAAAATATTTTTGTACAGAAATTGATTATAGTCTAACACTTACGTGGATGAATATTGTTTCATTTCAATGTTAGTCATTTTGTTTATTTTAAAATTCTTCAAACATATAATCGTATTACCTTACATTTCCCGTTTGTGATCTAATTTACTTTCACATAAAATAAATGACAGAAATAGTAAAATCAATTTCTCATCTAATAATAAAATCTTGAATCAATTGTTTTTTGGTTCAATTAAATTAATCAAAGCGCGATTTTCTCTCTCTCTCTTGAAGGTTCATTTTTACTTAAAATAAATAAATGAAATAATAAAATGAGAAATATTTATAAGAACTTTTCGTCGACCGAAATAATTCAAGGATTTCTTTTTAATTTTATATCAAATAGAGAATGTTTTCGTTATCCTTATATTAAATCAATTCGAATATCTAATAAATTTTTCACCATCTGCATTTAGAAAGCATAATAGTTTTAGTTCCCTTTAACACATGGAAACCGTTTCGTCTTCTAACGAATTCAATTAATTAACAGACAATCTCGAACTGAGAATATAGTCGAAAATGGAGAAGACTGGATTTATCCTTTTCTAACTTCACACAAGAAGACACTGTTCTAATTTCTGTTCCTCTAACAAAATATACTTACTTGAAGGTACTTGGGATACTGTGTGTGTGTGCACGTTTATATGTGTACATATCCACGTTTAAGTATGATTTAAATAGGTCATATCTTCCGCGTAATCTTTAAACGGATTTAACATAAGTGAAAATTATTACTTCTCTAGTAGAATATTAATCTAATTAAAATCAATTTATAAAAAATTTTAATTATAGGTTTTCTTTCAATCTTCGAAATTTTGCAAATATTGCAGATGAGAAGTTGATTAAATTATTATTATTATTATCAACGTTCTATAATGTAATTATTTTCACGTAGTTTCGTTAAATTTCTATAAATATAACATTTTTAACTGTATTCGCTTGATTGAATTTTAATAAAATAATAAAAATACAATTCACACAATTTCTTAATCGCGTATTATATTATATTCTTCCAGTGACGTTAACAAATTTTATTTGAAATTTCAAAGAAAATACGATGGAATTTTGCAAAAAATGTTCTTACAAAATAAAACGTGTCTTTTTTAAATAAATAATATTATTCGCATATCAAATTGTATACCAACAATATACTATGTTATACTAAATTTGAACAAAATTATTAAATAAAAAAAAATTAGGGAGAATTTTAATCGAGCCGTCTCGTTGTTTTTTTTTTTTTTATTATTATTTTTTTTTTATTTCATTCGTATAAAAATAAAATTAGGAAAAGATAATCTAAAGAGACAACTGAGAGAATTTCACAAGAGACTCCTTGGCCTCGAACGATCCACCTCATAGAAACGTTAGCATAGTTTCTGAAAGACGTGGAAGGATGATCCCTTTTTCCATCTTAGACCGAATCATCCTCTCGTTTTAACTCTTTTCTTTCTATCTTCTTCTTTTTCTTCTTTTCCTATTTCTCTCTTACTTTATCTTAAGAACTTTGAGAGAGCTTTTGCGTCAAATAAGGATAGAAAAGCTTTTGTGTAGATTCTTCTCGTTGGTGTGTCTAGACCGCGAGTCGTTTAGAACCCAGTGAATTTTTTTTTCTTTCCTTCAGGCAGTTTTACCCCCATTGATCTCGCACACCTTCGAAGTCCGCGATGGTTTTGCTATAAAAAAAAAAAAAAAAAAGAAAGAAAGAAAGGAGGAAAAAAAGACTGGAAGAGGTGTAGGTGAGTTGGGTTGGGGAAATGGGGGTGGTGTTAAGAAGGAACAAGGGAAGGGGGGTGTTTGGAAGGGGTTGAAAAGGATTTGAAAAGAAGGTCTAAGAATTATTCCTCGAGGTATCCCCCCACTACCACACAGCCGGTGAAAATCTATCGCGAAATAATGACTTATGCACCCTGCACCCTCTCCCAACCCTACCTCCCACATCGAACGAATACTTTCTTCTCGTAAAGAAGTAAAGCCAATGGCCGTCTTCATTTTTCTCTGTCAACTCAAGAAGAACTCGGAATCAGCCTTTCGGTCTCGATCAATTCTATTATTTTTCCTTCTTTTTTTTTTTTCTTAACTTCAAAACGAAAATGAAAAGAATAAGAAAAAGAGAAAATATCTTCTTTCTCTTTGTTCCCTCTTTTCAAAAATTGAACAAGATTAAAAGAGGAGAACACGATATGAATTTATTTATCAATTAAATCGACAAATTGGCCTATCGAAAGTTACAACATTTGCAAATTTCTTAATGTCGATTATATTACAGAAAAAAAGGGAGAAGTAAAAGGTCCTTGTCAGTCGTCGTTCGTTTAATTTGAGATTTTTTACTTACGTATCAGCTAAGTTGAAAATAATGATTGCTTGTCGATCAATCGGACATTTGTATAATGAAAAAAAAAAAAAATAGAGAAAATATATCCCCTTGACGCTTATTACTTTAATTTAAAGCTACTCTTGTCGTTATTTAAAATAACAAAAAAATAAATAAATTATTCTTAAAGAAAAATCTTGTATTTTAGTGTAATACAAAAAATTATATTATAAAATATATAAATCATTTGACCGAATATTTAAAGAAAAAAAATATATATATATATAAATTAAAAAAGAAAAACACACACACAAGTTAAAATTATATTATAAAATAAATAAATTATTTTTTCGAATATTTAAGATAAAAAAAAATAAGTTCATATATTGTGTGTACGAATGTTCAAATCTTCCCCAAAAAAAATTAATTAACCAAAAAAAAGAAAACAGTCTCGAATGAGATTATAATTGAACAAAATGAAATGCAACGATATAACAAACACGGTGATGATAGCGGTGGTGGCGCTTAGAGGTGGAGGGTGGTGTTGAGGGACCAAAGGGGGAGACAAAATAAATCAATTTTGAAATAAGCGTAAGTTATCTGGGTTAGACTTTCGCTGACGCGTACCTCGGTCCTGTAGCTAGGCTCATTATTTCTAACTGATGACGCCATAATTCAGGTCCTCTCCTTGACTCGGTGGTAGTAGGAAGAGGAAGAAGAGGGAATAAGAGGAGGAAAAGGAAGAAGGGGAGGGAGGGGGAGGGGTAGGGTACAAGAAAATGGACTTGCCATGGCTTGACTTGCACTTCGTCAGGCTCCTCTTGAGCTTTCTCTTCGCGAAACTTATGCGCATGCTCACATATGTACACGTTCTATCCTATATTCCATCTCTCTCACTCTCACTATTTCTCTTCACCTTTGCTATTCCGTCCAATTAAATGCCTAATCAATTATCCGACACGAAGAACGGACGGTTGAACTGGCTTTCTTGCTTCTACACCTCAAAACACGTTTCTCGATCGTCGAACGATCAACCGACATTAGGGGAAAGGGAGAGAGAGAAAGAGAGATACGACCACGATAGAATACTTTATATATCCATATATAAATCCTATATACGCGTGTATGTATATTGGTATATATGTATGTACGTACATGAGAAGAACGTTCGTTCGGCAACCCTGATCTATTGAAACACCGCTATTTTCCACAGTTTCGAGCCATACGATCGACTTAATTTATCGTTCGATACGCGGCCCCACAACCAATTTTCTACTCTCACAACCTTAATGTATACATATATATAAAAACACATARGCATATATATATATTAGGGTGGGTCAAAAAAATGACTTATTTTTTTTTTTAAGTGCCACGCAAAAATGGGTTTCTAGACACCTTAAAAGAATTCTCACCCAATATGAGCCCTTAATTTTAATAGGAAGATCCTCCGCATCGCAGTTTTTTATTTTTTTTTTCAGTCCCATAGATTAAAATTCATACCTCATTATTTATTGATTGTACAGAAAAATGTTCTAGACGAATTTTGTAGGAAATTTAATGCTCTACAAAAAAGGTATCTTATATTTTTTCCATAAATCTCACCATTTGAATGATATTGAAGATTTAAATTTGATGATTTTTAGACAAATTTCATTTTTGCTTATGAATTTTATAACTCGACAATAAATGACTATTAAAAAGTGCACAATA
>NW_015148971.1:3705635-3735078 GCF_001465965.1 Polistes dominula | reverse complement strand
AATTTATAATTTTATATTAATAATTATTAAATTAATAATTATATAAATTAATATAGAAAATATAATTTATTATTTATATTATATAATATTATAAATATATAAATATAATACAATATATAATCCTTCTCCTTATATATATTATTATATATTATTATTATTATTATTATATTTTTTATATGGATATTAATATAGTATTTGGTATATGTGTAAAAATGATGATTCATTCTTTTCAGGTTTCCGGACACCTGCACAACACTGGCCAGTTTTTGGTCTTCCGAACAGATAAAGAAGCCAAAGTAAGAGTCAATATAACCGGTGGCCCATTGGCTTATCATTATCAATTCGAAGAAATTTATATTCATTACGGATTGGACGATAATCATGGATCCGAACATCGCGTAGACGATTATTCTTTTCCTGCCGAGGTTTGTATACAATCTTTATATGTATATACATTTATTTATGAAAGTGGATTTAAAGGTATTGAATATTACGTAAAAAACTTTGTTTTGATTAAATTATTTAAGAATTTACATTGGTGATAATTAACGTTTGGTTTACGGATATTTTTATAGACATATTTTTACGAACAAACGTTAAATTGACGAGTAAAGAAAAATATATATTTTGTTATTTACATCGTATAAAATATTATAATTAAAGGGCTTGCTTGGAAAGGGAAAATGAACTCTTGATTATAGATTAGTATCGTTTGATCAATAAAAGTCAAATAAAATTGTTGGAAAATAATGATAATGATTTTTGTAATTTTCCACATGAAGTCTGAATACGTCATATAGAAAAAGAAATCCCCTTAAACCTAATATTAAAAAATAATATCAAATGTTTTTAATATTTCGATTAATTTAATTTGACACTAAGTAAGTAATCTAAAAATAATCTATAAACAAAAACAGTAAAGCAAAACAATGTTATATTTTATTTTTCAAAACGGACTTATCACTTTCGAAATGAATAAAATTTTGAACCAAAATTGGTAGTATTTTTTGTTTAAAAGTGTAATTTCGTAAAACGTAGTAGTAATGACTAATCAAACGGATAAAATGACAAGAGACGGACAGGAGGACAAACAATGAGAAAGAGAGAAATAGAAAGAGAAATGAGGAAACAAAAATGTACTTTCAGAAATATTCGTAAAAAAGAAAATTGTTTTTCCATTTAGAAATATTACCCCCATTTAGTTTCATTAAATTTAGTGAGGCAGAGTGTGCGACAGAACGGACATACAAGCGCGAGATTATCAATTAAATTCCACGCTTGTGAATTCGTATGCGAACGTGAAACGTAGGATTTTTACAAACGTTACATATTTTACCATCGCCGGACGTATGTATATCTACAATCAGTCGTAGAAATATTCGGAGACTTTTTCAATTTCAATCGCACGGCTATTTTATTTTTTTTTTTGTGTGTTTCTCTATTTCTTTCCTCTTTTTTTTTTTTGTATTTTTAAAACCAGAACTAAAAGCATTCGAAAAATGTTAACTACCAAGTGTATCGAAAATTCTCCCCGTCTCTGCCTTAAATGAATTATATTTTAAATGTGTCCAAAAAAATAAAATAATTAAAAAAATTCAAAGATAAAAAAGAAAATAATAAAGAGAGAGAGAAAATTATTTTTTGTATCATTTTAAATACATGATTTTAATGAATTTTTGAACACCTCGACTGTTCGTAGCTTTATCCGAAATAAAATAAAAACAAAAAAATAAAAAAAAAATTAATTTTAAAGTTAAAATATTGTACGTTATGAAATGAACGTCAAGAGAAGCGCAAAATTTTTGTCGAAAGAACGCAATTTAACTTATGTATTTGATAGGTTGTATAAATACTATCGTGTTTAACAAAGTAAATAAAATGTCTGTACAAAAATTTCGTTAGATTTGATTCAACCAAATTTGTTACTGGAGTTAAATTAAAAGGAAAAAAAAGAACAAATAAAAATCCCTCAAAAAAAACAAACAAACAAAAATCCTAAAATCAAATACAATCGCACATTCGCACACCTTCAAAACTCGTACGAAAAAAACTTGCAAACGCGCGTGAATGGGGGGAAACTTCAAACGGAATTGAAAAATGCCTTTTTTTTCCCCCATCAAAAAGTTATAAAGGCATGTTTCTATCCTTTTTTCTTTTTTTGATTTTATTTTTTGTATTTTATTCAGATCCGAGAATATCTTTTGCAATTGCTATTGCAAAAACAAGAAAGAAATGAAAAACAAAGAAGAAACGAAATATAAGAAATTTACAAAAAAAATGTATCGTAATACATCCAAATTATATAACATACACATACACACACCCACACACACACAGAAACATACGCACTTATGTTTATGCACAGAAAGTTTAACCATTTGCATATACACATACACACAGATATATGCATACGCACGCATATAAACAAAATGGTATATATAAACGTATATATAAATAATATATGTCGTGTACATGTATGTAAATGTGTGTGTGTATTTGTAGGTGTAGGTGTAGGTGTAGGTGTAGGTGGATAGGTAGGCCTCTCATTTTCAGATTACTCGTCGTCGGTTACACCAATCCCGCAGGCCGCGAATTTAGAAGAGAGTTGAATTTTTTATCGACTCGATATTGGCCAAATTTGTTCCCAGCCAATCACCCATCTCCCTCTCTCCCCTCCTCGTCACTCTTCTCGTGGTCGAAATTCGTGACGACAACGACGACGACGACGATGATAACGACAACGACGACTACGACGATCATTTCGACTGATAATTACATATTAACGCGTGTCCCAATTTCGTTTCTGGCTTCATAACGTATTCCGTTTTTTTCTCTCTTTCTCTCTCTCTCTCTCTCTCTATTTTTTTTCCATCATGCTGTACATTGAAATTGCTCATTCAAAAGAGCAAAAAATATGATTCTACTCGATTTCAAATCAACAACAACGATATCGATAGTTTATTTCTCTCTCTTTTTTTTTCTTTTTGTAGAAAATAAAACAAAAAAAAGACACGTTTCCATGAAAGTGAAAATTATTATTAATCGTTCGTTTTTCCAATCGATTATATCTTTCTCTCTCTGTGAAATAATCGCAAAAAGAACGAAAAGGAACAAAAAAAAAGTGGATAATAGATTCATATATTCTCTTCGTGCTCGTATTGTAGATAAGAGGAAAAAAAAGGGGAATACAAATGTATATTAAAATCTGTACACGCAATTAAACTACGTTTGTGTAATAGCGATTGTTACAATGATATCGATATGAACATAAAGATTGCTTATTATCGTATGAACCAAAACGTGAAAGAGAGAGAGAGAGAGAGAGAGAGAGAAAGAGGAATGAATATTATCGAATATTAAATAAATAAATAAAAAGAAAAAGAAAAAAAAAATTTCCAAAAAAAAGGAAAGAGAGAGGATTTTTTGTTTTTTCTTTTTATTTATCGTAACATTTATTCGTTTGTATTATTCATTAAAAAAACGAAATGTGTTAATGGATAAGATATTAACAAATGTAAACGAAAAATATTACATATGTTATAGTAACACGATTTTATATAATTATATCGATACGAACATAAAGATTGCTCATTATATCGTTGAACGAAAATAAAAAAAAAAAAATTAAAAAAAAGGAAAAATGAATTACCGAATAAATAAATAAATAAATTAATTAATTAAATATCAAATAATTTTCTCTTTCTTTGTTTTTCATTTATTTTTTATTAATTTATTTATTCAGTAGTTCATTTCGAAAAAAAAAAGTAAAACAAATTATCAAATAATTTTCACTTTATTTTTTATTTTACTTTTTGTATCGTAACACCTATTCGAGTGTATCTATCTATTCTCAAAACGAGACGAAAATAGACGAGACTAGACGAGACTAGACGAGATGAGACGAGACGAGAGATAAAGAGGATGACCCAAGTGACGAGATAATTAATTGAAATTAATTATGCGAGGCAGGGTCCTCAAAATGGGACAAATTAAACACGCATTAAACCACCGCTGTGCGAGACCTCATCTTCTCGTAAACAAGCTTTCTCTCTCTTTCTCACTTTCTCTCCTCTTCTCTTTCTTTTCCTTCTCTCTCTCTCTCTCTCTCTCTTTCTCTTTAAACCGTGTAATTTCCATATCTTCCGACGTTGGAACGGTAAAAGACCGTAAAAACTACACTTATACGGCGATGATACGTTTTATCGTAGCGAAACGTCGACAAGCACCAAGAGAGAATGAAACGAGGGTAGAAAAGGGGAAAGGGGGGGGAAGAAAGACACCACAAATATACACGCATACGAATCCACTTGAATATATATATACACACTTTTAACACAATGCTCTCTCTCGTTGCTTAATTAAGCATTTCGATGTAGAAGAAAGGATTTCTTTTTTAAACTACGAATCCGCTCTCCCTTTCTCTCTCTCTTTGCGAGAATATTTCGTGGTAAAAGGTCTCCGTCAGTCCACTCTACCTCCTACTATTCATTTCTATCTTTTATTATTTTTTTTTATTATTATTTTTATTATTATTATTATTATTATTATTATTATTATTATTATTATTATTATTATTATTATCGTAATTTTATGTTATTTTTTTTTCTTTTGGTTAAACGTTGTAATTTAATTGCAAGACTCGTTATAACTTGTTTTTTTTTTTTTTACTATCGATTAGTATCACAGATTCTACAATATCGACGTGAAATGATTGAATTTGTTCTTTTATCAGATTAATAACGAGCATCGGGAATGTGTCCAACTTTAACGATCATTCGATACTTTCTTTTAAATGTGATCTATTAAAAAATATAAAAGTATATCATGTAATCTTATGATCGATTATTTCAAGCAAATAACAAAAATGTAAAGAAATTGAAAATTTATAAGTTTCATCCAAAAAAAAATGAAAAAGAATTATATTAAATATTGTTTAAATAATGACAATTATTTTATCTATATAATTAATACTATTATTAAATAATTAAACTTTCAGTATTAAATCGTATAAATTTCAATTAAAAATATTATTTTAAATATTAATGTCTGACCATATATTGACCATATGCCTGATTCATATTACTAGTTACATATGTCTGACTTTGCATTGGAACTTGACTCTTACTATTTAAATACATATTTTAAAATATGCAACTATATAAAAAAAAAGTAATAGTAAAAATCAAGTGAAAAAGTCACATAATAATTATTATAGTTAATATGTAATATATTTATATATTACCTAACTTTTATATATTAACTATAATAATTAACCTTATATATATATTAAATATTAAATATTAACATATATAGTATCAAATCCATCTGTTTATCATTGAATTATTATTAAATATTTATTAAAAAAATTTTTTAATATACAAAACTTCCTATTAATCGTATTAATCATTAATTTTCTTTTTACAACGATAAACACAGTTAAATTTCATCAGGATTGACAATAATCACGGCTGATATAATCAACCAATGTAAACGCATGAACAAATTTCGGTTTATTTAATCATCGTAAACGACAAATTCACAAAGAAAAAAAAAGAAGAAATTTGAAACACAGAAAAGAGAAGGAGGAAGAGGATCGATGGCAATTATTGATTATCTTCTTTTCCATTGATCGTACTACGGTCCTATGAAATTCGATACGTTCATCATGATTTCATTAAATGTTACGCTAGAAATAATTGTCAAATCTATAAGTTCGTTTCGAACATTATCGTCCCTTGCTTTTCGGTAATGGCCGCTTAATTGCATGTACGATGCATCCTCCTGCGAAATATAATCGAAGTACCAACACGTTAATCGAACTCGATCGCCTGCCATGTCTCCACTCTCACGAATAACACACACACACGCAAACGCATGTACATAGAACCCTTTAAATTCCTTCTACTACCAATATTCAAACCCTTTTATTATAAAATTTCTACTTTATGCAACAGATTTATTTTCTCTTATTGATTTTTATTTCAATATTTTTAATTCAATGAAATTACAACTGAACAAAGTAACACGTCAAAGATCAAGTTTAAGTATTATAAATATATATATATATTAAAAATAAATAAACTTAATTGCATTGTCCTGTGCCAATTAATAAAACTATCTGATCGTATAAATAAAACATTCTAAACAAAATAAATAAATTAAATATAAATATTTAAATGAATGCGTTTGTACGTGAAACAATTATGAGCATCGAATTGAATCAACAGGTAAACTATAATGTTAAAAAAAAAAAAGGGAAACGTTATAAACTAAATAAATAATCGAAATGTAAATACTTATTGTACAATTTGATAATCGATAATGCGTATAGGGTAAAAGGATTAAAAAAAAAGGTTAATCGATTAAATAAATTATTCTCTTTATGGTTGTAATATAATCAGTTACAGTATAGATATCCATGTAATGTCGATTTGTTTACCTGAAACAATATTCACCGTGTAATCGCATAAGCCGTGTAATTAGAGCCTGCATCTACCGCCGTAGTAGAATATGTCTCGCCTAATGGTTACCTAATTTACCATGAACATTGTATAACTATTGTGGATGTCGTAACTCTGCGCGCTTGCGCGTCCCTTTGCCCAACGAACATGCTTTGGGTATCCCTTGGATCATCGCCGAACATCCTCTTGCTACCATCGATTCTACTCCTAACATGCTATATATTGTATATTATAAAAAAAAATATTATTAACTAAATAATTTTAACCCCTATGTTAATTTTAACGAGGTCAAATAAGAAACCAAAGAAAAATTGGCAATTAAAAATTTTTAATAATCATATATATAGATTTATTTTGAAAATTATTTATTGTTATTTGCATTCAATACAATTTTTAAATCAAATTATGTTTCATGGGGTTTCTTATAAAAATGCATTCAAATAAATTTCGTAATAGTTACAACCTGTATAAAGTTTAATATGTTTGAGAAAATTTGTATATATATTTTCTTTCAATTTTGCAAAAAAATTTTAAAAATTATTTAAGAAATATAACAAACGAAATGAAATTTGTTTGATAATGAAATAAATCATATAACGAAACAAAATTCAAAAATGGATCAAGAAAATAATACAAAATGTAAAACACCCTACTTAAAAATTGTTTTTTAACGTGCCAATCTACTTTGGTTATCCTAAAGATTTTTTTACGTTTTTTTTTTTTTACAAATATTCACGTTTCTCTGAATTCACGTAATCGTTAGGAAAGTTTTGACCAATTGAGATATAAACTGTAAACGCGTGTTGAAAGTTTCAATTTAATGTCACATTAATTACGAATTTTCACCTCGTTAATTCGATAATTAAATGTACAGTATATAATTATTATTAACTCTTGAACAATTTATTTAATTGTTTAATATTACTTGATTTTATTTCTATCGATGAAATTTTTATTATTCATTTCAACAGAAAAAAAAATCTTTATATTTGATTTTATCTTCGTAAAATAATAACCTCGTTAAAGTATAGTTTTTTTTTTCTTTTTTTTCTTTTTTATTTCCTCTTCCTTCTACAGTACGCGATGTTTTACATATACAGAATACCATAGCATTGTTAAGCGAAATATTATTCTCTTTCTATTCCTCGAAATAATGTGTATAATTTTTATTATTTCACGAAAGCTATTCGTGCGATGAGTACCTAAAAAAAAAATAAAAAATTATAAATTCGTAGAAGTAACATTAATCTCGGTATTTCGTAATAATTTCGAAAATTTCCTTCAACTCAAAGTTCACTTATTTTTCTATCATCTTATTGTTCCAAAGACAGGATTTTCTTTTAATGTAATAAACTATTTCGATACTAATTCTCTTCTACCACCCCCGTCACACCCCTCCCCACATCTTTCTCACTTTTGTATGCATTTCTAAGTTTCAGTCCTTGGTTTAATAGTATAGAAGGTTTTCCTTTAAGCTCGACTTACGTTTTCCACCTTCCATCTCTTACCCAAGAGTGCACCCTCTTCAAGCTTTGAGAACTAATTTCTTCTTCCCTTACTTTACTCAACTATCTCCCTGCTTCGTTCCTTTACTCTTTCTCCCTTTCTCTTTCTAAATTCACTTAAACCGACATTTCGACGTTGCTCGGTTCTCTAATACACCCAGGCAAGAAAAGTTCAATGAATGATAATTGTCACGGTTAAAGGTAAGCGTCTTCCAAGGTGTGCCGAGCTTACCAAAATCATTTCAAACTGCTTCGTTCAAGAATTCTTCCACGAAGAGAAAACCATATACTCCTCTTTTTTCCTCCCATTAAAAAGGATAAACTTTCCAAATGAATTCTTAAAAAAAAAAGAAAAGAAAAAAAGAAAAAGAAACACTTGGTAGATAATTGTGTTACTTTAATATAAAATTAATAAAAAAACATTTGGAATATTATCCTAATTTACGTCTAATTTTTATTCCTAAAAATTATTTATATAGATATTAAAAAAAAAAAATAAAATCCATAAGAATTTTTAATAAAGTAAAATAATAATTCTATAATTAGTAGAAATAATAATTAGTTATAACAATAATATATAAATATTATTATAATCATTTTATTTTTTTATTTTATATTTTATGTTATATTTTATTTTTTATTATAATAATTATAATAATATATAAATATTATTATAATGACTAATATTTATTTCTACCAATTAGAATTATTATTTTACTTTATTAAAAATTGTTATGAATTATTTTCTTTTTTTTTTAATATTAAAATCTATTATGTTATTTATATAGATGGTTATCGATCGATTAATAATATAATCCATAAGAATATTATTCGTTTGTTAAGAAAAGAAAAATCGAAATTGTAATACCTGCTAATCTTTCAATTTTATTATGTTTTTTTTGTTACACTTGCAACACATAACCACTTGCAATACATATCTAAAAAATTCTACGTATATACAATGTAGATACGTGCACATATACGGTGGTAACGTTTCGAAATTAATTAGAATCCAGGTTTTGGCGCGTAGAGAACGAAATTATCTCCTTAATTAAACGGCACGAAATAAATATAGTATCCGACCGATATAATCTGTAATTGGTTCCAGCGCATGTAAAATTCTGTAGAATGGCAAAGTACGCGTTTTAAATTTGATCGAATTAAAGCTTGTAGGGGAAAGGGTAAGCTGTTAATTCGATTGATCGTTGAGAATTTTTATCAAAGATCATATTTAAAATGATTTTTCATTATAATTGTTCAATTGTTTTTTCTTTTTTAATGGAAGATCGATCAAACTGTATTTGCGTGTAAACGATAAACGAAATAACATTTAGAAAAATCTATGGTATTTACTTGAAAATTCAAATGGAACACCCTGTAGATGGAAAAGAAGAAGTAGAAGAAGAAGAAGAAGCTGTTCAACTTGCAAAAGAATGTCTTATAAACACGGTCGTTCTTTCTCGAATCACCATGGAACAAAAAGAAAAATAAAAAAAAAAAAGAATGTGTCTAAAATCGATTCGAAGTTAATCGAAGACATAACTCAAGTCCAAGACGTGAACTCGTTCTCTACGTGTACGTTACGATACCTAAAATCCTTTATCGCACGCGAGTTCGAGATAACAACCAACGAGATATCGAACGCGATTGGTTTTTTTTTCTGATTTTCAACGATTATTAATTCACTCTATTCTTATAAGATATTTCATAATACAATATTTCATAGAAAATTTTATAATTTTGCTGGTGTAATTTTAAACGATAAAATGAGTTGACTTATTTATCATTTATCTTGATAATTATTTAAAAAAAAAAAATTAATAAAAGTATTTGGATATTCTTTGTTGCATCAAAGTTTCGTTGTACATATTTTCTTTTGAAAAATTTTATTTATAGGGTGTAAATAATTAAATGATAAATACGGTTAAAAAATCGTATCACCCAAATTGTTAAACCCACTACAAAATCTGACGCTTTAGAACAAATTGTCCTGTCATCTAAAAAAATTTAGTTATCGTTAAGTAAATTTGACTAACAGGATTTAATAAATTTTCCTGACTACACATTTGCATTAGAATTACGTCAAAAATACGTTGTACATTTTTATAATAAAAAGAAAATATCTATGTACTATAAATAATTAATGACAAATGCAGAAAATTGACAGGCCCAATAAAAATTAATAAAAAAGATAGACACAATAAAAAAAATCTGACCTTTTAGAACGAATTGTCCTCTAATCTTAGATAAATTTTCTTATCGTTAGTTAAATCGGACTAAAGTTTTCTGATAAATATTCTTGGTTACTCATTTTGCGCGATAGTTAGCAGCGAGAGGAAGGCAATGTTATCGAGCGAGCAGCTTACATGGCAGAGTGACGTGACACTGGAGCCACTCCCAACGGAGACGCGTCGTGTGTCAATATTAACGATAGCTTCAGGTCAGGTTGCAATAGCACCGCGAAACTGCCCTGTTTCCAGGCTTCCATCCTCTCTCTTACTCTCTCAGGAAAGTCTGTTGACAATGTTGGATATTAATTCGACTCGGGATATGTTCTTTGTTCACCTTTACCAATGTACACTTGTGGGCTGCGTAGATTGCCATTCACTTTTTTCATAAAAAAAAACCTCATTCATCTGTTTTTCCTTAACATTTTGTTTTATACCACTAAAGTGTATGCAGATTAATTATGTTCAAACAGAATCACAATAATTACAATACCTAAAGGCTAACAATCTTCTCGTTAAACGAAAGATCGTCTAAATCATTAAAAAAAATATTCGTACGTTTGTATTTTAAAACGATGAATATATGAAAATCGTTTAAAATTTCTCTATATTCAAACTCAATTACAATAATTATGATCTAATATTAACAATTAATCTGTTAAATTAAAAACAAACATAAATCTTAAGAAATTTCAATGAAAAGTGTTTCAATGAATTATTATTATTCTGTAATAAACAGAATAATAATAAAACAAAATAAAGTATGATTAAATGTATAATGAAAATCGGTATTAGAGTATTTGTATCGATGAGAATTAGACAGGAAGACTATAAGGAGGTGATAAAGGTGAAAGCGAGAGGAAGGAGGTGGTGAATAGAATGGGAGGAATGGTCGGTTTGAAAGCCCTATGGCGGAGAACAAGGGGATTCCAAGAGCTATGGTACTTGAGCGAGTCTGACCCATTACCGGCGTGTTTGAGCGACGGGCCGCTTTGATGCCGAAAGCATACTCGAGAAGCAGCTGATGGAGTACCTCGAGCACCCCCTCGAAAGGTCCATTCGTGTCCCCACACCTGAACGGGATAGCCACCAACCTTGCTTACTATTACATACATACATACACATACATATAAATACATACACTCACATACATACATCTACTTACCTATCTACGTTTACGTTAGATCCTTTCACGGATTTATGCTTTCGCGGTAGCTCTCCAAATTGAATCCACCAGGAAATTTCTCTTAGAACGACGTTAATCGTTTTAACTCAACGTCAAATCTTCTATTGTCATCCGATCGTTTCTTATTCTCATTCAAATACAAAAATACAAATATCATTTTTATTTTTTCTTCCAAAACAAATTGAACATCGTAGACTTTTCTGACAGAATATTAACACTTCGTTGATCGTTTAAACATTACGAAAAAAAATTTATTAAAAGTTTAATAAGTGAAATTTATTAAAAGTTACTTATATTGTTTTACTTTTCAATCCAATTACGAAATAATAGTTTATGACATGACATAAATTCCTAAAAAAATGAACAACGTATTAAAAAAACAAAGGAACAATGACAAATAAATCTAATCGATCTTTCGAACCGATTAATAAGAACAAAGAGATGATAATTACTCGTGTGTATTTGATTTTCTTAAGTGTGATAATATTTTCTTAGGACCTATATATCACGATAACAGAACACATCCAGTAAACTGTTTTCCAATTTCGGAGAATGTTTGTTTAAATTGATCGCCCATTTCTCAGTCTACGTACACACACGTATGGTCCTCTAGAGTCTTTCTCGCTAATTCGATGTTTACCAGATGCCAATCCAACCGTCTCTCAACGCACACACACACACACACACACACACACACACACACACACACACACACACATTATTGTATATTCATAGATATATACATAGAGACAAATTATCATCATATATATAGAACACCTCGACCAACAGTTAGTCGAGACTTGGGTTCTTGTAAGTAGAATCAAACTTCGAATACAAGCTTATTATTCTGTCTTTCGATAAACAGTTACGTTAGAGAGAGGGAGAAAGAGAGATTCTGAGAATCCTCTTGATGAATACCACATTCGCGAGTTACTCGACCAAGCCAGTACCTAGTATACCTTCTCATTCTCCTATAATGTACTCGATAACGATCAAACAACCCTACGGATTTGAGGCCAATTATTATTGTATCGAGGAGAACACGCAAATCGAGGAGACACGATTGATCAATTAATAGGAACGCTTGATCGTACACGCTAATTGTCCTTGACAATCCCTTTAACTATAAACCCAACCCCTACTTTACCCCTGACCCATCACCTCCAGTCTTCGTGTCCAAGTTGTTCTTGGAATTTAAAGATTCGAGATAGGAATGAATTAGAAAAATTGAATGAAGAAAATGAATGTTTGATAAAAGATTCTTGAAGGAATAGTTAAAAAGAAATAGAAGGAGAAGAAACTCAAATGAGATGATAATGAAGCTTAGGAAAGAAAAATATGACGTTTGTTCTTACTGTTACCCTACTTCATTTTTCAATTCCTCTCTAAAAACCAACTTTAATTGCGCTAAGAGTAAGAGTAAGAGGTAGGAGGAGTAGTGGAAGGAGGAAAGAACAAGCACAATCTAAAGTCATGGCCTGCAAATTCACCTAATCAGTGTAGGCAAAGCCGTAGCTAGTCGAGAGCCCGTACCCAACGCTTTCCGTAATTGTAGTGGTCGTTTATAGTTGAACGACCCTTACAGAGCGTGTTAGATTCGCACACTCTTTCCCTTTCTCTCTCTCTTTCTCTTTCTTGCTCACTTCTCAGAAAAGCCCTTTCTTACTTCYCTTTATGAAGGAAAGAGAGAGAGAGAGAATACTCGAAGTGTCAAGCCAATTCAATGTTGTTCAGGGTATCAGCAATTAGCGACCTTCCTAAATGCACCAATTAAGAGAGTCCTTTTCATTTGACGCTTGTTTTAAAATCGGATATTCGATTTGCTTCCCTTTTCTTTTCTTTTTCTACCACTTATCGTCTTCTTTGATTACATTTGTTTTATATTTCAATATATCTAATTTACCGAATGTCCAAGCTGGACAAATTGTAAAGAAAAGTGGTCGTAATAAAAATATTTCAATATATACATTTTTTTTTATTCTCAATATAAACCAATATTTTTGATTTTCAATTTGGAACTAAAGTGTTGCTATTATTATAAAAAAATATTTTCCTCTAATAGAGGTAAGTTTTATATAACTAAATTTAGAATAAATAATTATTATACTAATCCGTTTGTTTTGTAATCGTTTTCCATAAGAGTACCTCTCATTCAATTTAACTCTCAAACATATTTCTGATCTTATTTTCGAACAAACTAACGAAACAAACACGAAATGAACAAACAAATTCTTTTGACAATTAACTCTAATGTAATTAATGATGTTAACTATCTTAACCTTGGCTGTTCTTTTACCCCTTTAAGATGAAAATCTACCCTGAAAAGCTGATTGTTAATGGTTTGCCAAGTACTGCACAAGTACATTTCCAGTGTACCATGTGTATTTACACAACTAATAATGCAGAGAGGACGAGAAATTAGCACAGAGAGAAAGAGAGAGAGAGAGAGAGAGGATTGTCGTAGAAGACGCGAAAACGTGCGTTGAGCGAACGAGCCTCTGAGTTAATATACTCGCTTCTGGGTGCCAGCAGACAGGAGAATGTGCAGGATTACAGTCATATATCTATCACGGTAGAATAGCGCATTGTGCCGGAAATCGTGATGGCGTGCTCGTAGACCATGCCACAGGCAAGAGCATAGCAATGGACATGCGAAATCTTGACGCCCATTCTGGACCATTTCCTCGATATACTACAAAGAATTACGTTATGCTTCTATATATATACGTATATATAATATATATGCGTAACTGTGTTAAATTGTGAGAATAATAAAGTTTTCGAGCTTTGCAATCTAGTGGTTTACATTAAATCTCTTTAATGTATACTATCTACGTTTAATTTCTTAATATAAAATCTTTTTGAATTTAATTTGGATACTAATTCTTCAGATAATTTCTTATATTATTTTTTTGGTGAATTTTAAATAAATTTACGATAAAATATTTCTCTATGCATTCTCATGGGTTTGAATTATTTTATCAAATAGAATGCAATTCTCACAATGTTTCTAAACAAATACACAAAAAAATATATGCATAGAACCCAACGTAAATGTAAAATCGAACGATTTACTCTATCATTTGATTTATAAAACAATAAATTAGATATTATTTAAATTGTATATACTATTTTGTTTAAACATATTGATGAAAAGAATTTATTGGAAAAATGCGCATATCCGAATAATTAGCATTATTCTATCGTACAGAATAAATGTTGAATAAATTCCTCATTATTTTCTACAAACACACACACACATACACAAACACGAATGCACTAGTGTGCATAAAATAAAACAAAAACAAAAAATACAATAAAATACAAATACGAATGAAAAATTGATTTGAAGTTAATACAGATTATCTAAAATCACCCTAAAAGTTATCTACTTCGAAATCTTGCCAAATATTTTGCCACTGCTGCTGCTACTGCTGCTGCTTTGCGGATTTTTTAAAAAGCCCTTTTGAAGCGGCGATTATTCTTTTATTCTCGGGTGTCGGCATACACTGGCAAAACTACCACCACCGAGTAGTATTATAGACTCACAGACTCAAAAGAAAAAGAAAAAGAAGAAGAAGAAAATGTACCTCCTTGAGAGAAGAAGCTCCAGAGTTTGAGAAAGACACTCGCGGTGCTGAAAACGAGTCGCCGCGAGGAAAAAAAAGAAAGAGAAAGGAATAGAAAAAGAGAGAGAAATAGACAGAAAAAAAAGAAAAAGAAAAAGAAAGAAAGAAGCATACTCCGATGCTTTACGAAGTGGACACTCAAAAGGTACTCCGCATTTCTTAGATATTTCTCAGACCTCTTGCTCTGCATTTCACATAGATATCTGCACTGAACGTCCTACGGAACTTCTACTTTCTCTCTCTTTTTTTCCCCCTCACACACATATACTTTCTAATATCATACAAAGTTCAAATTTTCCTCTTCTCTTCCTCTCTTTTTCTAATATTATACAAAGTTCAATTTTTATTCTCTTTCTTTCTTCACACCATGAAAACGATTCCAAATTTTTTTCTCTTTCACACATACACACATACACACAATTGAAATTTTATTCTACTTTTCTCTCTCTCTCTCTCTCTCTCTCTCTCTCTCTCTCTCTCTATCTGACACACATATACTTTTACATAATTCTAATTTGGTCTCTCTCTCTCTCTCTCTCTCTCTTTAATGCATACACATCATACGATCTTACGATCTTACTTTTTCTATCACTCTTTTTATATATTATATTTTTCTGAAAAGGATGGTGATAGAGGGGGTGGAGGATTGGACGAGGATTTAGTGAAAGATAGAATGGGGTATATATGTTAAAGGTGTGCTTAGAAATGACACGTTAACATATTCAGATAGTAAACTGTATCGCGTGATCCAGAGTTTTCTTTTTTCATGTTTCCAAGTAGTAGTAGGAGGTACTACTAGGAAAAGAGGAAGATCCATTGAAAGGGGAAGTCCTTCTTCAAACTCGATATATCTCTTTGTTGAACACCTCGAGTTTATTCGAGCTCCTTTTATAAACCCCTTTATATCGTATTTCTCTCTCTCTCTTTCTCTATTCCTTTTCCTATCTCTCTTTTTCTTCCCTTTTTCCTTTTCCTTTTTCTCGTTTTTTATTCCTCTCGAAGCTTCGTAAAGAAACTTTCGATTTCGTTGATATTTAAATAGGATCTCAATTGGTTGTAAAATACAAAACGAGGAGTCAAGAATTTTCCTCTCTCTCTCATTTTCCTTCCTTCGCCTTTTTCCTTTCTTCGAGGTCAAGGGATCACTTCCCATTGGTCCATATAGTACCATACGAAAGGGTCACGAGTTAAATATTACATCTCTTTATGAACGATAAACGATTTTTTGTTGCTGGTCCAACCCATATGTTATTTAAATATATTTCAACATTCCCCCTGTTCCTCTTTCTCTCTCTCTCTCTCTCTCTCTCTCTCTCTTTCTTTCTTTAATAGGACTATTTACGAGAGGTTTAGATTGTTTTTAAAACTTTGTACACTTGTAGTAATCCATGAGAACGTGCATTGTTCTTTGTACAGAATGACTAGGACCCTTAACTGGGGACTGTACAGAATGACTGAGACCCCTAACTGGGGATTGTATAGAATGACTGGGACCCCTAGTCAGGCATTCAATTGGGCAAGATCAGGGATACGAAACCATGCTGCTACCCATTACTCTACCGAAGAAAAAGAAATAAATGAATATAACAAATTTTTAACTCCTCGTTTTTTTGTAAAACTTTGGAGATTTAGATTGTTTAAAAAAGTACAATATGTACATTGCATACGAGTTTGAAAAAAAAATCTGAGCCTCTCGTAAATGATCCTATCCTTGTTGAATTCGTATAAAAAAAAACTAGGAGTTTGAACAAAATGACTATTCGAAATAAGAAACTTTATTTTGTGTAAATACTTCTTATCAATAAACCATTTTTAAAATGGCAAACCCAATGAAATTAATTATTTTACAATGCTCTATATATGCGCTATAAACTTGAAAGAAAAAATTAATAAAAATTAAATTGCAAATTGTAATATGTCGTGACGTACATATGTTGAAAGCTTGAGAACTACCACTTTTTTTTCTTTTTTTTTCTTTCTTTCTCTCTCTTTCTTAGGATAACTAAAAACGTCAAGATAATAAAAAAGAAACAAAAAGAAAAAAAAAGAAACGAGAGAGAAAAGAGCTTCGAGACGTTAGAATTTCACTTTGATCCTTTTGAAATGAAATGATACATATGTGCGTAAATAGAATCGCGTAGGAGACAGAAAAATAGAAAGAGAGAAAGAATGAAAGAAAGAAAGAAAAAGAGAGAGAGAGAGGGAGAGAGGGAGAAAAAAAAAAGGAAAAGAAAAAAGAAGGAATGGATTCTCATACTCTTAAAGCGTTTGTATTTCGTCTCGGAGCAAACAATGTTGAGAGGAGCAGAAACTAAAAAGGTAAAGCAGAGTTGGCAACACGATGAAAAGCTAGAAAGAGTAAGAAAAGAGAAAAAGAGAGAGAAAGAAAGAGAGAGAAAGAGAGAGAGTGAGAGAAAAAGATACCTAAAGGAACATCTTACTGCAATGAAAAGAAAGTCGTACTTCCATCAGACACAGTAGATTTAAACTTTCTTTTTCTTATTCTATCAATCTTTCTCTCTCTCTCTCTCTCTCTGTCTCTCTTTCTCTCCTTCTTTTACTCTCTCATTCGCATTGCTTATCTTTTAAATTTATTTTCCCTTGTCACGCCATCTCCTCCCTCTTGTAAATTCCTCGTATACAATCGTTGGTACGTTAACGATCATTAAGAGTTTTCCCTTAGCTCGACAATATTTTTGTTTTCTAAGTACACAAACTGAATATTAGTTTAATAGAGAAAGAGAGAGAGAAAGATAGAAACAGAGAAAGAGAGAGAGCACTTCACAGTTAAATCAATGTTATTATTTTTAAGTAAATTGGTAGTATTTATAATAAAGTATTTGTATATGTAAATAATATATTAATTATCTTTACTATAATAATTAATTAAAAATATTGTGTTAATATTTTCACACAATAGAGATATTATATTATTTATAATAAAAGATATACACACACACATAATCAAATAATCCCACTCGATTCTGACACAATCCGTTTATATAAACAGATATTATTTAGAATAAAAAGTTAATATTAATATACCTAATATCAATACGTAATCCTGATGTAACTAGTATATATCAATATTATAAATAGAAATAATAAAATATTGTATACTCAATATCAATATGACACAATTTGATATAACAACAATAACCACAATTTTTATATATCCTAGAAAAAAAATTATTATTTATATTACAAACAATAAAAATAAAAAATATTCGTGCATACGAATCGTTAATTAAGAAATCTCTTCAAACAACAGAATGTTAAAAAATGTTGATCAAATATAAATAGAAAGGTAATAGTAATGATTTCAGCAATGTTACCTAACAGTGAAGATTATTTCTACGAACAATAGCAATTTCGATTAGCAATCGAATGTTGACAATTATCCTCGTTATGTGTTATTAAGCCAACTCGCTTATATATACATATATACATATTATGTATATATATATATATATATATATATATATATATATTGTAGATAGGAGGTAAACGTTCGTTTGGATAACGAAACTGCAAACAAAGAACATAAAGGTGTGTAGAACATGTTGCTTATGCAGAGTCCTGTCGAATTCGAGCCTTTGTTCGATGGTAGAAATAGGAAATTCGAGAGGACAGCTCGATAGAAAATTTATAATAACCTACCAACATTACTCGTTATCAAACAAGGAAGTAATTTTCCTCTCTTGATCTCGTATTTCAGATACAGGTGTACGGATTTAACGCCGAGCTCTATCACAACATCAGCGAAGCACAACACAAGAGTCAAGGATTAGTCGCAATTTCGCTAATGGTTCAGGTAAGCCTTCCAACATTTCTTCTCTCTCTCTTTCTCTTTCCCTCTCTCTATCTTTCTTTCTCTATCTCTATCCTTTTTACCTTCTTTTATATTTATATTATGCATATTATTATTATTGTTATTATTCGTTGTCAGACAATATTGTGTTGTATGCTTTGTTGTTTTTGAATGAGAAAGAAATGCATTGTTCTAAATTAATGAATAATTGAATTTACCTTTACTTCTTTTACGTAAATTAATAGTTAAAATTATTTCATAATTATTTAAATGTTATAATTATTTTGGAATATTTTTATTAACGGATGACACGTATTTCTTAATGTCATGAATAAATAATTGATTTTTTTGTATCATTTTATAAGATGGTCAAATCATTTTGACTGGTAGTGTGTGATGATTTGAGTTTTAAGATTAAAATTTATACCAATGGATATTTTAATAACTCAAAGATTTTGTTCAAATCAATTAATTTTGAAATTATAAAAAAGTAAAGAATTGAAAGGAATTATTTTTTAATTGAAAATTAATATCCTTGTAGGATTCTGAGATTATTTTTTGTAATCGATAAATCTTGAAATCAGTGATAGTCGAAATCCTTTATTGAAGGTTTTCCTATAAAAGTATAGTTGCCAAGAGGGAGAAAAAGGGAGTAAGTATCACGTAAGGATTGTCTTTCGAGCCACAGGAACGGCTCCTTTCCGAGAAAGATGAATCGGTCCATTGGGAATTCCGTAATTCAACCAGAACCGATCCTAGGATTTGACAATCAATACGAGATTGTTTATCAGCTAGATTTTCAAACAAAAAACAAAGAAAAGAAAAAAAAAGAAAACAGAGAACAAATTCTTTTAGCAGAAAAAAAAAATTGAAAAATACAAATCGATATAACGTAGTTCAAATAGGAAAATTAAAATTTAGAAAATACTTAAAAAAAAAAAAAATTGTGTAAATAAGAATTGATAGGCCAGTTCAATTAAACATTATTTATATATATTTAATTTTTATATATATTTAAACAATTTATATTAAAATCAGATTAACAAAAAAAATGTGAACGAATTCTTTCGATAAAAGAAAAGAAAACAAACAAATGTACCAAATACAAATTGACAATTACAGAAAACTAAATAAAATAAAAAAAAAATATATATATATATATCCAAAAAAGATCTATATACAAATTTCGATCTCAAACTATTCTTTATTTTTAAGTAGAATAAAAGTTGTTTGCAAGCACGAAGATGAACTAAAAAATATCTAAAGAATCGATACAAACAAAACAAAGAAATTATATTTTATTTTATACTATAAATTTAAATGAAAATCTTATCGTAGCAAAAAAGAACTACTTTTACACGATCAAGATAAGAAAGAATAAGAAAAAGAAAAAAAAATAGAAGAGAAAAGTTTGAAAATAAGATCACAAAGAAAGAAAGAGAGAGAAAGAGAGAAATGTAGAAAAGATCGAACGACCTGTGACCACAAGTAATGGAAGGGGGAGGAAAAAAGCTCTTCTTTCTCGTATTCACGATGACAGTCGTTCCTCAAGTACCCAGAGGGAAGGTTCTTCTTTTTTCCTCTTTATCCCTTCCTCCAACCTTTCTCTCCACTCACCTCCCACCTTTCTCTCTACTTTCTCTCTTCCACTATTCTCGCGTGCGGCTCCTTCGTGCCCTTTTCGAAAGCAACGGCTCGAATCGATTACACGAAACGGCTCTTAATGAACGCCTTGCTTCTGTCCGAGTTCTCTATCCTTTTCTACCTCATTCTCGTTCATTCACTCACTCACATTCTTCCACTTTCAAAGTGTACCAAAAAAAAAAAAAAGAAAAAAAATACGAAAGAGAAAGAGAGATAAAAGTGGTGTATAATAGTACGCGTGTTAGGAATTATGACTCCGACATCTGCTTGGATTGAAAATAAACGATTATCAATCGGTTAAAACACGAATATCTAATACGAATGAGAAACAGAAGGCAAGTGGTTCATTAATAGCAAGAAGCATGTTGATATAACAGATGTAAACGTCAGCAAATTGACGCTCGGTCTGCCTTCCATCCCCTCTTTCCCTCATCCCCTTACTCTGTCTGTCTCTCTCTCTCTCCCTCTCTATCTGTTTCTCTCTATCTCATTCACTATACGCATACACGTATATAAACGTTTCTCTATCTCTATCATCTAGATGACTATGTATGTGTGTGTGTGTGTGTGTGTGTATATCTGTCTGTATGTGTATGTTTATGTGTGCTGGCGGTTGCAACCGTGGTACGGATCCATATCGGCTACCAGTATCACCTGTATCGCGTTATTGCAATCTCTGTCAATATCAGTACAAACGCCAAGTAGATTAACACGCGCATGTCATATTAAATACCTTTTGCGTACATACGTTACGAGGATACGAATTTTCGAGAGGAGGGGAAGGGGAACGGGTTGTTCTACAAATAAATCATGCACAAGCGCATTTACGTTCACGCATAAACTTTAAAACATTTGTTATATCAAATTTGAACGGACACTTGATCATTAATATTATTATTAATATTATTATTATTATTATTATTATTATTATTATTATTATTATTATTATTATTATTATTATTATTATTACGATCTTTTATTTTATTAGTTCTATATATTTTTTATTTTACTGAAATTAATGTGAGTGTGTGTGTGTGTAATGAATTTATTATATCGAATTAATAATCAATATTTTACTAATAAAATATCAATACTTAACTCTGACCGTGTTAATTAATTCGTCTTAAAATATAATGACCCATTTGAATCGAAAGAAAAAGAAAAGCAATTAAAATATATCTTGTATCGTTGGAAAATAAGAACTTACTATTTTTCTTTTTTACTATCAATTTCTTATAATTAGTAAATTGTTAAAAGAAGTATATAATATAATATCCGTTGCGTGTAAATTAATCGAATGAGAGATGATGAGGCGTATTTGATTATAAATACTAATCGTATAGAGAAAATACGAGGAAAAATGGAAAACAGGTAAATGGGAGGAGGGAGGTGGAGGGGTTAAATATAATAGGAGTTATCAGAGTTACCCGTATGAAAAGGACAATGGAGTTAGTTATCCATCTACATAATGACTGTTTAATATTTTTCTCCATATGTCATATCGAGAATCAGATAGGAAAGTTAGCGGCGATAACTCGATGGAGAAGTTTCAAGCAAGCTCCCAGACGGTTTAAGCCAATCCTCTTTCTCCTCCTCCTCCTCCTCCTCCTCATCCCTTTCTCTTTTCTCGAGTCTCAACGCCGGAAAGTACTCGATCTCTTTCCCTGTCGTTGTCCAACCCCCTCTTCCAAACCCTTCCACCAACCTTTCACTTCACCTTTCTCTCTCTTTCTCTCTCTTTCTGTTTGTCTCTCTTTTTTAACCGAGAGTTGATCGTAAAGGTGTGCGTTGAAAGGGTACACAGGTCGCGCGCGCACGCGAGAATGACTGAGTGAAAGAGAAAGAAGGGAAAAGGGTGAGAAGGGGGAGGGCAAGGAGAGGGGGTTAAGGTTGACGACTGTAATTCAAACGGATTATACCCTGGAGCGCCGGAGGGGTTGAGATATAAACGAGCAGGCTACGATGAAAACGCCGTTCCCTTCTTCCGTGGCCGAACCTTTGTGTATGTATACGTATTTATATGTATATTTTTGTGTGAATGCACAAGGGTGGTTAGCGAGTGTGGATATATAGAATGGCAAAAGAGAAAGAGAAAAATATTTTCACCTGTTAGCAACAGCAAACTTTTTTTTCCTACCTATATATATATATATATATANTATATATATATATATATATATATATATATATATATATATATATATATATATATGTATATGTATATGTATATGTATATAAATATGTAAGGGTGGTAAACTGAATTGGTACCTAGAAAGGGAACAAAAGAAACTACATAAATATATATTTTTACCTGTTCGCAGCACCAAACTTTTTTTCCTACCTATATACAATGGAAAGGTAAAGGGTATAGTAAGAGAGTAGGTTAACTAGAAAGAAAAAGAGAAAAATATTTTCACCTGTTCGCAACGAGCCAACCTTTTTTTTAACCCCTTTACACGTATGTGTGTGTATTCATATACTTACTTGCCTTCCGTTGAGACTTCATTTTTTGTTCTCTCTTCTTCTTTTGTTTTTTTTTTTATTCCGGTCACCGTGCAAAAACTAAATATACATAGAGAGGTTAGTTTAGGAATATACATACCACCAGTCATCATCTATCTTTTTCTCTCTGTTTTTTAATTAAATGTTTTGTATGTTTCCGATATAATACAACAGTTCTCTTTTTTTTGTCTCTTTCTTTTTACTTTTCCTTTTTTGTTTTTTTTTTTTTGTTTGAACCAAATTTTTACCTACGAACTTTTCTCAAACCATCGCAAAGTTGTTCATTCATCGTTAGATCCGTTGTTGCAGTTGGTTACCATCCGATGAGGTTTTCTCTATATAAGTTTTACGTAATATCACGTTGCTGAGAATAATTTAAACGAAAGGATTTAATTTGGGAATAGGATGAGAAGTGTCAGCGAAAGAGGAAGTTCATATTTTTCAGGTTAAATAGCTAAAATATATAGCAACGATAGAGATTACCTATACATATTCTCTTTCTCTACAATTACTATGAAGGAGAAGGGGAAAGATGAAGGTGGGAATATATATATACATATTATGTATATTATATATTATATAAGGTTGCTTCTATATGAACCCTTGCTTGCTTGCTTGCTCGCTCGCTTGCTTGGTTGCTTGCTTGGTTGCTTGCTTTAGGTACGACCACCACCGTTGCAATTAACCCTCTTAATTCATAATCAGGGTAGGCTCCCAGAAGCAGCCTGAATTAAACTGTAGGTTAAGATGATGGAATTAGCGTCGTCTTCATTTCCTGCCGGCCGTTAGATATTTTTCATTATGATTAATTTCACTGAGAAATAATCTCTATCTATCTCATTCTCTCCCCACCGCCCCTTCTCTCTCTTTCTTACTTCCTTTTCTTCTGGTTCTTCTTGAATATTCTGGAAAACGCATTAATATCGGCCGATAAGATCCAACGTTAATGTTACTCTCTTTTAACGAGAAAGATAGAATATAAAAATAATAGAAAAATCTATTATTCGATCTCGTTTGCAATGAATTTTAACCACCCTTCTCTTGTGTCTTGAAAGAGGAAAAAAATAATTCAACAAATAAATTGTATTAAATTAATAATAAATAAAAATGTAATATGCGCACCCAACTTTCATCAAATTTACACAACACTTTTTTTGTAACAGAGTCTCTCTCATTTTTACACACTGTTAATTATGCAACATAATTTATGGTGGCTAGTTTTTATACGCGATCTTAATTTATCTCGAATATTATGTTCTTTTTTGTTCTTTTTGTATTAAATTATTAAAAATAAATATGTTTATTATAAGATAGACAATTTGATTTAAAAAAAAATGCAAAAGAAAGAGAAAAAAAAAGAATTATTATCGCAATTTGTTATACCGAAATGAGTTTAAATACTTACTAACAATGTTTATGTTAAACGAATAGAAATATGAGAATCATAAGTTACTACAAGTTTAATCGTGAGAATACGCGCAAGCCCTAGCCAACGGATTTATGCTGACACGCATAAAAGTGCGGTACCTCGTGTATGCATGTTAGTATTAGTAAATGAGCGTACGTGTGTCTTTGTGTGTGTGTCTGTAAGAGAGAAAGAGAGAGATGTCGCGTGTAGAAAGGAAAACTTCGCAGTTGTGCCAAGAGAGACTGCTTGCTTGCTGTTTTTCCTTCTCTTTCTCTCTATCTCTCCTTCTTCTTCTTCTTCTTCTTCTTCTTCTTCTTCTTCTTCTCCTCCTCCTCCTAACCCCTCTTTCTGTAAATTTTCCGAAAAGATAAACGACTATATTACGAGAACGTGCAGCCTGGCACGCGTTGAACGCCGCTGGAATTTCAAAGCAACTCCTCACATCAGACGCAAAAACGAGTTGACTTGTAAAACGAAATAAGAAAAGGAAAAAAGGGGTTAGGGTGGAGAAAAAAAAAAGAAAAAGAAAAGCCAAAGAATGTGTAAATAAAATTGTTGTAAATAAAATTCAAGATCATCGTCTAGGCTTCTAATTTGTCGAACGTGATTTAACCTTATTTATTTTTTTTTTCTTTCTATCCTTCATATTTTTAATCTTTTAAATATGTCATAATTTTACGAGAGTTTGTAAAATGATTTTTCATTAAAAAAAAAAAAATAATATTTCAATCGAAAGCACAGAGATTGATATAAAATAAAGAATTATAAAAAAAAATTCGAAGGGGTTTTTTCAATAAATTTCGATTAATCGTTTGTATTATTCTATAGAATACACAGATATGTGTATACGTTTAAACATAGAATAGAAAATAGTTCGACACGATTCGTACCAAATTCAATTGTTTTGAATAGTTTGACAATTTAACTGAATCGAAATGGTATAGTAGGGGGAGAGGGGAAACTATTTCCAATGGATCGGACCACTCTCCGTTGCTTTCCCACCACCCTGATTCCAATAATTGTTTTTTAAACAACGTGAATCGTCTGTACGATAGAAAATTTTTGTTTTCTGAACCATACACTTTTTTTTTCTTCTACAATTTTTCTTTTGTATTCTCCTCCCTCCCTTCAAACCATAAAAAATATGTAAAAGTGTATTCCATAAATATTTTTTATTAAACTTTTGAATTTGATTTATTTGATATTTTAAAATGAATGAATCTTTCATAATTCATCAAAATTTTGTTACAAAAACATTTTTTCTTTACCTTTTTTTAAAGAAAAACAGTGAATGACCATTGAAAATTATGTTGCATAAATTTTTTGGCCCAGACGTTAACATCAATAAACAAACAAAATTTTAAGGAATTTTTCAAAAGGATTTTTTGAAACATTCGTTAATTCGTCCCATCCTTTACAAATGTATTTAAAAATTTTGTCAGACTTTTTAATGATTTACGTTCGAGTAAATTAATGCTTCGAATAAATAAAAAAGAAAAGAAAAAAAAACTTTTTCGTTTCCTACGATCCAACAAAGTTGAGTATAATTTTTTTGGTTTGTGTTACTTTATTACGAAACGATTCGCAAAAGACATAAATCTTCTTATTTATCGTCACTTCCGACTTGAGGTTTGTTTTGGATAGCTTTTACGGATACCCTTTTAATGGTATCCTACGATGAAACTTTCCAAACGATCTTCCGCCCTTACCTCTTTACTTTACCCCCCTTTTCTTTCCCTAAAGTTATCTATATATATATAACTATATATCTAACAATAAGAGAAGGTAAAACATTGAGAATGAAAATAATAAAAAGGGAAACTTGTTTTCTGTTACAGTTAGGTGAAACCTTGAATCCGGAATTACGAATTATCACGAGCGTATTTAGCAAAGTTCTTCATAGGGGTAAGTATCAATAATATATTTATAAAATAATTCACTAAATTATAATAATTAATTAACACATTAAAGGCGGGGGATCTTGACGAAAGTATGCTAGGTAACGCGGCGACCGCCCCGCCTTGTTTTTCGTCCTAGAGCGGGCGATATTTTGTGTAATCATAAAAAAATTTAGACTTAAAAAAATTTATTTAAACTCTTAAAACTACAAGAAATATTAAAAAAGAACTAAACACTAACGACTCCCGCCTTTAAGTTACAGTCGAGATAAATCGTAGTACTACGACTCCCGCCTTTAATGTGTTAATTATACAATTGAATTTTCATTTTATTTCCAAAACAAAAATAATTTAAATTCTTTTCGATGAAACTATATTGTTCAGGAATTTATTAATTATCGAAATAATAAAAAATAAAATTATTATAAAAATATTATTAAATTTTGTAGATTTAACTTTGATTTTTATTTTGCAAAAAAAGAAATGATAATCAAAGCAATCAACAACTTTTTAATTTTTATCTTAGGTTTATTATTTATTAATTGTATAATCATTGATGGTATCACTAATTATTATACAAATTTATTTCAAAAATATTGCAAAACAATATAAAAAGAAAAAAAAGAATAAATAAACGTAACAAATAAAAAATTTGTCCTTCAAAAAAAAAAAAAAAGAGAAAAAAAAAGTAATAATAAAAATGTTGAAACGAAATTTCCTCAATTAAAGATCATCGGAGGGTTTGATAGCTTTTCTACATAACTTGGGCCAATTAATAATCGTTATCATTATCGAGGTTAAATGGAATAAAATTTAATCGGATTCGATTAAAGTCAGTTACAAAAGAGAGAAAGAGAGAGAGAGAGAGAGAGAGAGAGATAGAGAGAGAGAACGAATGTCATTGTACGCAAGTACTTTACACGGGAAATTTATTCGCTGGAGAAATTGTAAAGCGAAATGAAAAATGCACAAAAGGAGAGGTGAAGAACGCGAAAGTTCGTCTCGAAAAGAGACCTTTTCTTTGAATCCTGGATAGCCTCGACGAAAAAAAAATAGAGAGAGAGAGAGAGAGAAAATAAAAAGAACGATCGACTTTTGTATTCGGTGAGAAAGAGAAGAGCTTTCAAATTAGTGAAACACTTTGGGATCGTCGAATAAAAAAAAAAGAAAAATAACAAAATAACAAAAAGAAAGAAAGAGAACATATCGTTACAATATACTCTATATACCTATCCTAAATAATAAAATAATAAAAATAATAGTAATAATAATAATAATAATAATAATAATAATATTAATTATTATTATCGATCGATTCTAAAATATCCCAGGAAAGTGTCATAAAATTCAAGAATCGTGAATAATCAATTGTGAATTATCTTTAGAATGAACTTTGATCGTTTCTACGATCGTGGAGACATTTGGTATTCTATTTTCTAACCCTCCCCCCCACCCCCTACTTCTTCCTTATCGATCCTGTCGGCAAATACTCGGAAACATATTACACGTGTCTCTATTATCTATTTATAATATTTAACATTTCACAAGTGAATTAACATTTATCGTGACACCATATCTATGAGACTAATTTTAATCAAGATATATGTTAGAAATTTATATAATATCGACACAACGAATTTATACACGTATCTATAGTAAATTTGAGCACGGCATAGCTCAGTCGGCAGAGCGCTCGACTCCCACCCGGAGTCGCGGGTTCTCGAGTCCCGCTCTCCGACATCGAACGAGAAAGCATGCCTGCTCCGTCGTGGCTTTTTAAGAGCGTTTGCGCCCCGTGTTTTTACCGGTAAGGCCTGCCTCGCAAATTGCCACGATGATCTTTGGAACGGCGTAGGATTGATCACCCTACCCTGAAGATCTTTCGATCAAGAAACGTAACTTAGGCAATTATACGCTGAGCGTAGCCGGTTGCGAGGTTTGGTCTCTTGAGACCGTAAGCCAAAAAATTTATTTTTTTTATTTATAGTAAATTAATGTTATGACAATAAAATATCTATAAAAAAATATCAATCCACATTGAATGAGTAGTTTATCGACAAAATTTTATTAGAAATAAAAGTAGAAAAATGTTACTTTATATAAATTCTATTTTATACAAATTCAATTCCTATTTTAATATTTTATGAAATAATATCAAAGTTCAAAGTATCAATTATATTATGATTTAGAAATTATTATTATTATAATATATATATTTATATATTATAATAATATATATTTCAGTAATAAAACAATTTATACAATTCAACAACCTTTTTATATTATACATTATTACATTAACCCTTTGGATACACATTTATTTGAAAATTACTTTGAAATATTATAATAATTGAAATTAATATTAAGTATATAATTACGCATTACTTTGAAATAAACCAGAATAAATTGAGTTAAATCTCGTCTCAGTTTCAATGACGTATCAGAACGTCATGTGCGTCTTTACCCAAAGAAATGCATGACGTACTAATAAGTCAAATGTTGCCAAAGAGTTAATATCATACATTTTAGTGTTTCAAAAATAAAGTTATTAATAATATAAAGTAAATTAAATAAAAATACATAACTATCGACAAAAATATGAGAAATAATATAAGAAAAAAAAAGTGTTAAATCCTTAGACAAACTGACACCAATTCTTGTTCTATTAAACATACAACGAAGGACTATAAACGTAGTAGTAGTTTAAGGTGGTATGAAACAAGGAGGACTATGATGTATAACATAGTACGTGTATACTTACACGTCCTATGATTTTCTCGTGAAACTTTGGAATTGAAAAGCACTTGTTCTACAGAGATAGAGAGAAAGAGAGAGAGAGAGGAAGTGAAACATGTTGGTTGGTTTCCTTGTATGTAGAGAAAGCGTGCAAGGTGAAAAGTAAGCTCGCAATTAGTAGCCGGCATAACCGGAGAGTGTGCAAAGTACACTACTGGTGGTAGTAGGTATGCCATCGTTATAGTATTCTCTCTCTCTCTCATACTCTTCTACTGGTGTTGGATAGTAGAAAGTGTAAATGAACAGCACACCGTACCGTCAGGGTGAATACGTGCTTCACGCACCAGATAACACTTGGAAAAGAACTTGAGCGATGCTGGAAGAGGTCTTAGGTGGGATAACTTTGGATAATAAATATAATGTTGTCTCATAAAA
>NW_015148971.1:3634402-3704402 GCF_001465965.1 Polistes dominula | reverse complement strand
TTATAATATATTTTTCTATGATTTATTATATCATTTATTTATTGTATATTAATATTATATTTTGATTTATGACCGTTGCCAGTGATTGGTTCCTTATATTATAACCCTGATACCGTTAGCTTATGGAATCAATGATAAATGGGATTAGGTGATGTAACGTTACGATTTCTCCTCCCCTATTAATAACAACAAGGGTTTATCGATGTAACACGTTTACAATGAAATTGGAGTTGCTTAAGATCTCTTGTTAAAATTATCAGATTATTCAGTGTGATACCTTTCTTTGATTAATAATTGCAATACATGCAAATAAAAACTACTTTGTTGGTTTGTCACGAAATTACGCTTGTTTAATATTAACGTGACTGTTTGTTGTGGGTGTTACATTATTGTTATATGGTACGCTAATTGTTACCTTAGAGATTGGCTTTAATACATTCTCAAAAGGTAACGAAGGTAAATTGAGATCATTAAAATATGTAGATTAACCAATAGCTAACAAGCCATTCCCACTCTACATAATTTCTCATAGAATATAGTTGATGTTTTTTAGTGAGGATATACGTAAATGATATTGTTGAATATGTAAACGAAGATTTGAGAACTGCATACTGCGTGTATGTGTGTATAGATGATGCGACAAAGGAATACAGAAAGGTATTTACAACACATTCGAATGTTTGCGGATTAATTCTATAAAAGAAGCTTAATTCCTGGTATAGAAATCGAAAAATTCGTATCACTACAGCTCGGGTACACGTTTATTTGTTTTATTTATTACCTCTTAGGATTTTTCCCTAAGTTTATATGGTTTACCAATTTTTAAAAAAAGTTTATTTTTAGTATCACGTATACACAATGGTTTGCCAATCGGATTATCAATTGTCAATGTTCCACCTCAAAATGTTCTTGATTGATTTAATACTAATACTTCATGTGTTACGAATTTCCTTTCATGTTCTGGGTTTGATAGAAGATTAAAACAAAGTTTTTATATCGAATAATTTTTCTAAAAAAAAACTCAAGAATATTTCGCTGATTGAAACACGTTTTAAATTTAAACTGAACGATCTCTTTACACATATTGCTAATTCCTTTACGTTTTATTACCTGTACATTTAATCCTAAATATTATTTGTAATTTATGAATGAAAACAAATTGATTTTTTCTTTCTATCTTGATGATTTATTGATATTTCGATTAATTATTAAATAAATGTATGAAATAGAATTGTTGTTGAGTTATGTTTAGAAATCAGTATGTGTGTACATAAATCCAAGCGCAAGATGGTGGAACATGTATGGGTGCATTGTAATCAATACCATGTTGACACCTAGACCGGGCCACATAACTCATAAGACAATGGAAAACAGTAGGGTTATAGGAGTTTGGGGAAACGGCAGGAATCTAAGTATTCTATTGTAATACATATATCGTCAACCTACTATTGCCACCTATACACTGGCAAACAGAGTATGCTCGGAAATTATAACATAAGTTTTGGAAAAGTATGAAACACTTCGTTGACCGATACATTTACACGTCTTTGTTAATATACTATTTATCATTTATGTTCGTAGAATTTTTTGTTACAATTAACGAATCATGATATTTCAAATTAAAATCGCGAATTTGATCAAAGTTTTGTAAATTATTACAAACAAACAAACAAATATACTAAATTAACAACGTATCCAAAAATTAATGAAATATTTTTGATTTATATTTCTATAGAATATTTTTCTTCCTGCAAATAAATTGATGAAAGAATGCAATGTTATTTTATAAATAAATAAAACTCAATTAACAAGAACTATTTCATCATTTAAATAGAAAACTATTTACAATTGTATTGCGATTCATTTCTAAAGAAAGAAAAAACAACAAAAGCTTTTTTACCATTATCAATATTATTATACAATAATAAACGAAACATTGTTGAATATTTTTTATTCGCTGGAAAAACATTCGATTGAAATCTCTTACATCGAAATAAATTCAAAGATTAGAATTCCATTTGATACTTCAAGTGTTTTTAACTAATATTCATCGGATAGTCATAAGTTTCACAGTTGACAAATCTCACCCGACGAAACGTTAAAGTGTTAAATTTGATCGTCCAATAGCAAAACCGACACAGAGAAAGAAAGAGAGAGAGAGAGAGAGAGATAAAGTGAGACAAGAGAAATTTCGTCAACTCTAACTAACTTAAACTCTCATCCGTTAGTTTACGAACGTGGGGAAGGGATCTTTTCTCGCTTTGGTTCTAAACTAACTTTAAACCGTGTATGAGAAATGTGTGTATGTGTGTGTGTATCTAGTCAAATCGCAAGGTTAGTACCTATTCTGAGTGTGAGTGTTACTCGGCGGCACCTATTGCTTTCAAAACGGACGAACGATATTAGAATTTATTTAGAGTGTGTGTATGTATATACATATATATGTATATTCGACAGGATGGTCTCGCATTATCTCGATATAGTACTATCGTTGGATTCATTGACTCCAAATGAGTCCCCAATGAATTTATGAGCTTGGTTTCGGTTTTCGCACGAATGAACGAATGAACGCACAGGATTTTGGGGGATATACAGTAACACCTAGTACCTACCATCAGCAACAGCAACAGCAACACCAACAGCAAGAGGACTAGCAACAGCAGCAGGCGTTGTTTCTACTATGCAAAATCTCTTCGTTCTTTTATTTTAAACGTGTACACGCTCGGCAAGGTTTATCCATGCTCGTTCGAAAGTCACAATAAAATGGGAATCTATGTTGTCTATATATATATATAAATATATATATAGAAAATAGAGTATATAGGGATATGTATACGAATATCCCTAGTATTTCGAGCGTACGTTATCGTCGAATCTTTTTGTTTATCCACTTAACGCGTTTTAACGAGCAACGATTCATCCTTCCTAGTAGTTGTCATCTATTTTTCACGAGTACACATATTCACCTACCCTTCCCTCATACACACACACACACACACACACACTTCCCTTTTATACGCATATTTCGGTTAAATCATATTCGCTACGAACGTGTAAAAGCTACCACAAAATCTTCTTACCTTTTATTTCTTTTGATACCTACTATAAACATAGAGAAACCGAGTTACAAATTATTTCAAATTCCAGCAAACCCTATTTGTCATTAATTATTACGATGAAACATTTGGTGGTGGGGATACATTGGTCTTACTCTATCTTTCTCTCTTTCTCTTTTACTTACATTTACTACGTAGAGAACAAGAGGAGCTGTCAAGTAGAGTTGAATGCAACGTGCCATGCTTTCGAGCATTATGATTGTACCGAGCACTGACGGGATGCCTGGAATTCCGAGCTAGACAGATCGGAAGCAGTTTCTGCCTCCAACACCCCCCTACACAACACCACCCCTTCCCATTCACCTTCCTCCCCTTTAAAATGGTTACCACTCACACACAAATAGGCCAATTTTATATTCACGCGTCTCTATTTCCCATATATACCTGAATATCTATTTTCGTATTGTACACACATACATACAGATAGATGTACTCATATGGGTTAGGCGTGTGTACGTACATATGTACGTTGACACGTACAAATACAACTAATGCACGAACGTCAACGAACTATTTTTTTTTGCTTCTTCTTTTTCTCTTTATCTTTTTACGTTTTTTTATTTCTTTTTCTTTTTGTTTTCACGCGAACGCATTTATTCGTCAAGAGAAGATTAAATTTTTGGCACTTATTCTATTTCTCTCTCGCTAAAATAAATTTACGCTTGTTTTATTATTCATTTCTATTTAACAAGAAAAAATATATAGATAAAACTTAAAGATTTTAATTTAATATTGTATAATATTATCGTACGCGATAAACAACAAGAGAGAAAGAAAAAAAAATATTTCGAGGATTCGCGAAACATTAAAAAAAAAAAGTAAAGAGGAAAACATATATATATATATATATGCATATCCTAATTTAGTTGTCGGTAGCTGTATCCTAAATTTTCCGCACGATCCATCTCCAGGGTCCCCTTTTCATCCGTCAAATCCGTACCATTTGGAAAAAAAACTGTTATACGAGGGGGTGAAAACGTCCATGTATATATTTTTTCTTTTTTTTTTTTTTAGGAAAAAATACATGTCACGCATGTGTACACGTATGTGTGTGCGTGTGCGTGCAAAGAAAACAAAAAACAAAAAAAGCACAAATGGTGTAATTTTATCAAAAAAGGAAAGAAAGACGTTAAGTTTTTGTTCGTTTAAGGTTTGGAAAAATTTTGCATGAAGGTAAACGTAACGGAGGTTTCTAAGGGATTCTTCTACTTTCTCGGGAAAGTACCTAAATACTTGTAAGGAAAGAGAGAAAGAGAGAGAGAGAGAGAGAGAGAGAGAGAAAAAAAGAATTAGCTAGGCGTGGCCTATAATTTCTCTCTCAAGTAGGCGCGCGTGTTGTTGTGCTCTTTACATACACTTGGAACCCGACAAAATACGGCACTGTACGAAGTACAACTCTAAACAGGTTTTTTTTTATCCTTCTACCAACCCCCCCCCATGCTCTCCTCTTTCCTTTAACCCCTTTTTTCACTGAATTATGAGTTCTTTCGTTTATTCGTCCTAAGTAAATAAAAAAAATAAATAAATAAAAAATAAATTACAAACATATATATATATATATATATATGAAATATTTAATTATTTGTAAGACACTTTTGATTACACGCATGCATCGTTTACAGTTTACCTATGTAAAAGAAAAGGGTTGATTTTAGGTTGAGAAAAAGTAAAAAAAAAAATCGTCATACTATTTATTTTTTATATCTCATCAAAATCGAACCCTCAAAGTATAATAACATTTTATATATTATTTATTTATTTATTTGCTTGTTTATTTATTTTTTTTTAATTGCAATTATTAGAAGTGAAATAAAAAAAAATAAATCGAGAAATTATATTAGTTTATCGTTATTAAAAAATATCGAAATTTATTGGAAACTCTCTAAGAGTGGTTTTATTTAAATACAACGAACGTTTCGGAACAATTGCTATGATTTTTTTCTGTTTTGTTTTATATAAAAAAAAAAAATTAATAATCTATATCTTACTTGATCGTTCAATCAACCGAACAAAAAAGTAATACGATAAAAAAAAAATAGAAAATAGAAAAATAAATATCTCTTTGAAAGTTAAATATTCGTCGAAACGAAAACTCGTTGTCACTGTATTTCACGTAATAATAATATTTATTTCTGTAAAAAAAAATTTCAAAATTTCAATCTCTCTCTCTCTCTCTCTCTCTCTTTTTCTCTCTGAAGAAAACATTTTATTATAATCGCTATTATCGTACTCGCGTTTTATCATAAATACCATATATCCATTTTGAAATACCTGACTCGATGATAAATAATACCAACCCATAAATATATAAATACGTTAGTTAATAAATCCCCCGTTTTTTTTTTCTTCGCGTATTTCAATTGAAACGAAATGTTGAAAAAAAGAAAGGAGGATATAAAAAAAAGAAAAAGAAAAAAAAATAAACGATCGATCGGTTAGAACTGGAGGAAATATTTTCAACACCCGTTAGACGATGAACGGCAGAGGACGATCTAAGCGAATGCCTACGTACCAACGAAATGTAGATAATAGATGAAATATTCGCATGGTATGCGTGGTATTAAACCGACACCCCAGAAATTGTATTTTATAGCTAGTACCAACCCCCCCCCTCTCTCTCTCTTCCACCCCTCCTTCAACCCACCCAATCTTCCCACCTTGTCCCACCACCTGCTCCACTCATCCTCTTTCCCCACACTCCAGAAAGCTCCGGTCGTTTCCGTTTTCCCAGAACCGACTTCTCTCTCTCTCTTCCTCTTCCTCTTCCTCTTTCTCTTTCAAACATCCGCCCTCCCCCCTTATTCCTCCCCTCCTTCTGTTCATCTACTACTTTGCTGCCAACGTACACCCACCCGTCAGCTAAACGCCGAAATTCGAACAAATATTATTTGCAAGTTTCTCATGCAAAACATTTGTGGTTGTTATTCCTCCAAAATCAAAACCCCATTCCTATTTTAGTTACTTTTGTTATATATATATATAATGATATTGTTTTCAAACTTTACTGAATTTATAATATATATATGTATATAACATAATAAAAAAAAATATTATTCTTCGTGAGATGGAAAACATAATGTAATTTTGTATATAATTATTATTCTATATAATTAAACGTATTTCATAAATATTCACGAGAATCTCATATGTTCAACATAAAATCAATATCACCTCATCTCTCTCTCTCTCTTTCTCTTTCTCACTTATTCGAAACAACGATATTGTATAAAAATAAATAGAAGAGAAGAATAATAAATAAAGAAATTTGTACCAATCGCGAGACACTCGAAGCTTTCACTACCAGCACAAACTGCTGCACATCACATTTATAAACAAAAATGCAATACGTTTTTTTTTTCCACGTTTTAAAACGAAATATAGTGCACAACAGTTTAGAGTTCTATCGAGAGATACGAAAGATATCCTCCTATCGTTCTAGTTTTCTTTTTTTTTTTCATTTACTTTTTTCTACCTTCTTCATTTTTCCGCAATCTTTTTTTCTTCTTCTTGTTTGTTCGTTTTGTACATCTTTGTTTCCCAAGTCACTCCTTACCCTTCTCTCTCTGTCGCTCTCGTTCTGTTCCTCACTCTTTCTCTCTCATATACACCCTTGTCTTTTTTTCTCGGTCGGCGGTCTATCCGGTCGGTTGGAAAAATATTTTCCGTGAGAAAAACCGCGGATAGAATTGGACGGAGTAGATTTATCACGGTGACAAGCCATCCTCCTCGTGGATACCAAAATCGATACTTTCGGCTTTTTATTTTTTTTTGTTTTATTTTTTTTTGTTTCCCCCGTAACCCTCTTCCAATAAGACTCAGTCCACATCCCTCACCTTTCATTTTCGTTTTTGCTAAACAAAGTGCATCCCAAAGCAAATAAAAAATATATGGTATAAATTCGAAAAAAGGATAAATCAACATGCAAAATCCCGACACACTATAACGTGATAATTGATTGGTCTTGATACTTAAAAAAAATCATTCTGAAAACTATTAAATCTCACGGATTAAATTTAATTAAGTTTATCTAAATAATTTCTATTATCATTCGTTTCTATCATCATATTTGTTAATTTTTTTTTATCCCAATTATTTTTTATCTTGTCAATTAATTTAATTTAATTTTTAATAATAACTATTAAAAATATTTGTTTTATTTAATTAATTAATAATTTTTTAATGAAATTTATACACTTTGTTAGGGATCCATTCGTTTATTTCAAAAAAAAAAAAAAAAATAGGAAAATAAACTAACGCGAATGACCATTATTTTTTTTGAAACTGACGTAAAGACTAGCATACATGCACGCATATGCATTTTCATATTTTCTCTCTCTCTCTCTCTCTCTTTCTCTTTATCCCTTTTAGAGGATAAAATGAAAGTTAAGAATTTGGAGTAGCAAGTATTCCGTTCCATTAATTATACATTCATTACTTTAGAATGAAAGCGGTGGTTTGAGGACTCACAGTAGCTTGCAGTAGCTTGCAGTAGTAGTAGCAGCAGCAGAAACAACAGCAGCAGCAACTTTAGCTTGAAACTAGCACGTTCGCGACAGAATAGTCAGAGAAATTTGTATGAATCCTCATATCGTGTTAGAAACGTTACAACACAGGGCTGGGGCTAACTGTATCGTTCGTTAATTCGAACAGAAGGAAGGAAGGAAGGAAGGATGGAAGAAAACGTTTGATGTGTCTCTTCTACATTTGTTCAAAGATTTTCATTCCTAAACGAACAATATTCGGCTTGTACAAAGTGCATCTCTCGTACTTAACGTTAAATCTTCCAACACGATACACAACATATGTGTATTATACGTGTGTATGTGTGTTATTCGTATGCCTGTGAAATGAAAGAACAAATAAACGTATTTAATAGGATCGTTCCTTTGACATGAAAATTGTTCATCTATCCTCGTTTAAATATCCGTTCATTGGCCCTTTGACAATAGCAAACAAAAAATATTATATTATATTGTAACACGAATTTATAAGCGCACCAAAAGATTATTACATTTTTCCAAAAATTTCTATATCATGTGAAATGCGTGCATATACGTAATTAAATTATTATTATGCATTTATTAAATACATGGTAAGATTATTCTTTGAATTTAGGACAAATTCAAACTTGACAATATTTCATTCGTAATTTAAAAAGAAAGAAAAAAAATTATTAACTTGTATTAAAATTTATAAAAGAATGTTAATTTTAAATTCGTTTCATTTTAAGTTTTCTCAATTCTTTGTCAATTTCATGTAAAACATTTCGAAATGGGCTTTCTCGCGTTTCAAAGCTATCAAAAACAACGACGACGAAGTAGAAGCAGAAGATGAAGAAGAAGAAGAAGAAGAAAATATCGTTTGTCTCGTTTCAACTTGAGAAGGGATTCTCATTTCTGACAATAAGGAGAAACTCGAAAGTGGCGTCTGGTTCCTACGTGGAAAACCAAGAAGGAAGAATCGATGGTAGAAGAAGGGAGAAGGAAGTTGCACAATTTGACATTGTTTTCTCGAGCACGGTTTGTCGGCAAGCAAGCAAGCAAGCAAGTCGTGCCGTGACTATCTTCAAGCTTTTCGTCTCTCCTTCTTTTTCCCGAATGTTACCCGAACAATTTTCTTTTATCTTTTTCTCTTTCCTTACCAACCAACCAACCAACCAAACTCTTACGCACCCCATCCAACCACCCTTTTCTCTTGGCATCTTCTCTTCAGTTGGCTTCTACTATTCGTATCAATTAAACTTTCTTTTATTTCGTACTATAATAATAAATGGTTATGGTATATGATTATGATATAAAATTGTAATACATTTGCGTATTGTTTATACTAAAAATATTTTCTTTTTCATTTTTAGAAAAATGAATTTTTGTTTTACAAATAAAAAGTTTCGCTATATTGTTTTGAAGTAAAAATGGGGAGGAAATTTAGGAGCGAAACAAAATCTCGTTTCTTTAAGAAATTAAATTTCTTTTAATTTGATGTTCAATTTTTCTCTCGTAATCTAATGTAAGAATTTGTAATTTAATTAACACAAATTATTTCAACGTATCGTACTAACTTTGTATCATAGGGAAGTCGGACAGGTAAAAAAATCAGAACGTTTCGTCCTTTTATTAGGATTTCTTCAGCGACTAAAAATACCAAAATTTCATAACCTCTAAAATATATAGTTCTTCGAAACGCTAAATATACAATAATAATATATAAATAATAAAATATTTAGTGTTTCGAAGAACTATGTATTTTCGAGGTTATGTAATTTAGTATTTTATAGTTATTAAGAAGTCCGAATTCCATATGATATAAAGTTTCTATATATTTTATTTAGTGGACGCGAAAAACAACTGATTGACATAAAATACTAAATCTTTTTCAATCCAAAAATAATAATATCAACGATATAAATAAATAAGCTAATAAAAAACTTAATTTCTTCAAATTTGAAAATGAAAAGTAGAAAAAACAAGGAAAAGACATATAAAATAGTTTGTTTTTTATAACAACTATTTGATTCATAATTAATTGTCCAATTTATTAACATTCAATGCACAAATTTATAACATAATTTATTTTAATAAAATATAAATAATAAATCTGACTATTCTGCAAAATAACCTAATAAAAATCAGGACAATACTTTTTAACCGATCCAAATACACGAGATCACTTCGAATTATGAAACTAAAAGAAATAGGGGTTGAATGTCAGCGAGGTTGGGGGAAGGGGGTTTGGGAAAAAAAAGGGGATAAAAATGTTTGTTCTATATCACGTTACTTGACTCATCATAATTATCACTCTTTATCTCTGTCTCTTTCTCTCTCTCTCTCTCTGTATTTTTCCTTTCCTTTATCTTTCTCTTTTTGGCTCATTGGCCTTTTTTTTTCTTTTCGTTCTTTTTTGTTGTTTTGTTTTATGTGTCTATGTCACGGCCATTCGAGCTAACAATTTTTCTAAGAGCCCCTTTTTTCGTTCTTATTGTCCAACACAGTGAGACAGCAGACGATATTCGACTTTCTCACGAAATAACACAACACAACACGTGCAAGCTAAGCTTTAATGCTCGTGGTATTCTTTCGTCACGAAAGTAGAAGGAAAACAGTTTTTTCTTTTTTTACGAAACAGAAATATCTCTGACACGTTTTAAAGGCAATCGGATAATAGATAAGTGAAGGAGTAAGAGGGTTGGGTGGAGTAAGGTTGTAGAAAATTAAAAGAAAAGGAAAGTTAAAAAAAAAACGACGATCCCTTTTCTTTTTTTTTTTTTTACTACTATTATAAGTATCACTGGACCTTGACTTTTTAGTAAATCCAATCTTATAATTTAAAACAAACAATTAATTTAATAATAACTCATAATGATGAAACATATTGGCATGATACTAATACTAAAAAAAAAAACGGATAAAAAAATGTCGAGCAAATTTTTAAATTAAATATTTTTCTTTTTGATTTTCGTGTAAAAACAATACACAATTAATATAACCACAAAAACTTAAGTACTCTAGCTTGATATAATAAAAAAGCACGAAAGAAACGTGGGATGGAGGAGGGAGGGGGTTAACCGTTACTTTAATTTCTTTTTCTTCTCTATTTTCTTCTTTTTATTCATTATGTAATTTTTCGTCTTGTTTTCTTCCTTTCCCCTTTAAAAGTTACGACGAATATTTTTTTTTACTTTTATTTTTTTTCTTTTTCTTTATAGCAAAAGCGAGCACGAGCAAAACCATAAATCCTTTCGCTTGGTGTGTACATTAGCATAAAAATATTTGAGCCTTCGCTCAGTCCCTCACAAATACATCCTGAAAGAAAAGATTATACGCGTAATATATATATATATATATATATATATATATATATATATATATATATGTATGTGTGTATGTGTAATCTAGAACGAGTTATATATACGTACATGCAACCCGTATATGATACAATTAGAAAGAGTAGGAAAAAAAGAAAAACAGAAAGAGGGAGAGAAAGAGAGGGAACGAAAGAAGAAAAAAAATAAAAAACGAAAGAGAAAGAGTGAGTGAGAGAGAGAGAAAGAGAGAGAGAGAGAGATTACGACGTAGCTCTATTGTAAATCCTAACCTCTCGGCAAGAGTGGAAAGAGTTAATGTATTTCATTAATCACGAGGGAATCTCGTCGTCCCTTTTCTTCTTCTTCTTCTTCTTCTTCTTCATCTTCATCCACCATCACCACCACCACCACCACAACCACCACAACCATCATCACCACCACCACAGCAAACACCACTTTTTCAACCTTCCAATCCCCCACCTATACTTCCAATCTCCTATCACCTACCACCACCACCAACCTCCTCCTAGATCCTCCTCCTCATCTTCAACCTCCTTCTTCTTTATTCTTCTTCTTCTTCTCTTCCACTTGTTCCAGCGTCTCTTCCGTGTATGTAGGTTTTTCATCTTTCTTATTCTACGCTATCTCGCAGTAAAACGCTTGATATTTTTCCATTTTCGTTTGGTCGTTATTATTTGTCATTCCCTTGTTCCCCTTTCTCCTCCTCTTCCACCCCCCTTAGTAGACTTCATTTCTTTTCCTCCCCGCAATTCGAAAGCCCCCATTCGTCTAATCTTTTTTCTCTACTACCGCGAAGAAAATCAGGACACGAACGATAAATAAAAATATAAATCTTGGTTTAAAGACTAGCTGTGTACTTTATACGTGCTACACGTTATATATATTTGTGTACAAATGTGCAAATATCATTTCTATATAATTGTAAGAGTGTGTATTTGTTTATATATGTGTTTAAAGAGGGAAGGGTGTATCGTTACACTTAAACACGCAGAATACATCTAAACGGGAATTAAAGATTGTATGCAATTTGTAGAATATGCGTACCATTTCTATATAATTTAAGAATATATATATAGGTGTGTGTTATTGCGTGTATATAAAGAAAGAAAGAGTAAAGGAAAGTAGATATATGTCCTGTTATAAATACAAATATACGTATGCATAAAAAAAGTATATAAGGTGACATGAACTAAAGGTTAGACGACGACGTGGTAGATAAAATAAAAAAAAGAAAAGAATAAGATGAAGAAGGAGAAATAAAAAGGAAGAAGAAGAAAAAAAAGGAAACCGGTGTATATAACCAGCCAGTATATCGTAGTAAATGGTATCATATATATAGGGTAGCAAAAAGAAAAAAGAACAGAAAAAGAGACGAAGAAATAAAGAAAGAGAAAATAAAAAAAAGTAGAAGAAGGAGTTAGAGGAAGTGGGAGAGGTGTCGGCAGGAAGAGGGATTCGCTTAGAAAAGCTTGACAGCTTCTACTTTACGCCCTCCTAAGCTCGTTGAATGGCGACCTTAAGAATCTTCCTTCGCGAAGCCGGCCGAAGGTGAAGAGTGTCGAAAGGAAGAGGAAAAGGAAGAGGAAGAGGAAGTGGAAGTGGAAGAGGGAAGAAAAAAGTGAAGAAAGAGAAGGAGGAGAGGAAGAGGAAGAGGTGAGGAAAAGAGAGTGCGCAAAAAACTACGTTCACTCGGTTGTGTTGAACCAACGGCACACAACCATTTACGAGTGCCATAATACCGTCCGTCCAACCATCTTTAATGTCACCAGCTCAATACAAGAAATAGATGCTTCTCTTGTATATCTCTGGTGTATGCGTATAAACGCGTGTATGTGTGTATGTATATGTGTATGTGAAGCAACGATAGTTTTGAGTTGTATCTTGTATATATATATATTGCTAACATAAGTCAAACGACACTGTTTAGGTTTATTCCTGATGATACCTAAGCTTTTCAAATAGACACGAAAAGAAATGGCGGATGACTGGTTAAAAACGGTGCTTGGTTATGTGTATTTTTCTCTTATTCAAGAATATACTACGAGGGGTTGGTATTTAAAAAAAAAAATAAAAATCACGAGAGAAGGTGGAAATGCACTTTAGGGTAAGATAGGATAGGTTTGGGTGGAAATGTAGGAGAGGGATGTGACTAAGAGATGCTCTCTGTAGACGAATATTTATATACACGTGTTTCTACGTGTATGTATGTATGTGTGTATTTATACATATGCAAAATTATCGATGGCAAGCAAGCAGATTCAAGCGATTCGCTAGACCAGCCTATCATCCGCGATTTCGATACGTATAAATATCTTTCCTAGAATACGACGACGTGTATTCAAATATTTCTACCAAATGGATCAACCATTGGATATGAAAAAAATATATATATATAAAAGAGGGAAGAGGAAAGACAAGCTTTCACAGATGAGAGTTTTCATCGTCGAAATATTACACAAGACTACTCTTTGATTTATTTTTATACTTGAGAAAAGAAAGAGAAATAGAGAAAAAGAGAAAGAGATAGAGATAGTAATGGTATCCATCTTAGCGATTATCGAACAACTTTTCTTGTATGTTTTTTTTTCTTTTTATTTTTTTTTTTTTTTGTTCATTTTTCCCATCATTTTTTTTTCTCTCGACGATCACCAAACCGCATGTATGTAAACGACGGGACGTTTTTAAAAGCAAGTTTTCACGAGAATGACGAAGTTTACTTAGAAGGCTATCAAATTCTTTTTTGATACTAGAAGAACTCCTTCTTGTGGAAACAAACAAAAAAATATGTGGGAGGAAGAGGATAGAGAATGATGAGCCATGAAAAAAAATGTTTCTATCCCTCAAATCGATAACACACATTTATGTTTATACATATATATATATCGTAAATCGTAAAATCTTCAGAAGAAACAAAATAGAAGTGCAATGAAAATGTAATATTTTCCTAGAAAAAATATCTACTTTAGCTATAAAAAAAAAACTAATCTAAATCGAAATTTTGTTTCTTAAAATAAACCTTCTTCGGATTGAAAGAAACGATGACATTTCGTAAAACCATGAAAAAAACATTTTTCTTTTTGCAAAATTGAAAAAACATTCGATTCTATTAAGTTCTTTCTGATTGTTAGATGTCATAAATTTTAGGATCTATAAAAAAAAAAATGTCGTACTATAAATGTAATATAAATAAACTTATAAATCCAAAAATATCTTTTAGAAAAGGAAGAAACAAAGATATCATCCCCCTCTTTCAAACTTTGCACAAAAAATTTTTTTCTTTACGATAAACATTTGCTTCGCTATTAAAACCCTTTCCGATTATCGAATAAAAATCTTTGAAAATTTAAATTAAATAATTATAAATATTTTCTTAATATTTTCAAAGGTATGAAAGAAATATACAAAATTCACGAACTATAAAAAATAATCTACTTTTAAATTATTATTTGGCCCATTGTCCGGTGTTTATGGATTTGCCATTAAAAAAAATCAAAGGTTACATTTGATTGCTGCATTCTTGTTGTTAAGAAAAAGAAGAAGAAAAAAAAAGAAAGAGATAAAAGGTAAAATGATCGGTTGGATGGGTCTGTGACAAGTGACGCCCTATCAGCGTCCAGCAACGTAAAACGTCTGTTTGAGAACGATCGAGAGCTACCTGCTAGACGTATCCATTCGAAAAAATATCTATACATATATCCACACATACACACACGTATATACACACATATATATAGATATACACATATCACGTAACAATATCTGCCCATATATCAAAAACGATCGATACGATACTTTGTAACCGACGATTCCAACAAAACTTATCTCCCATTTCGAATAAAAATCTCTTCTTTGAAAAGACATAACATAATCGATAAAACTAATTCACGATTTGACGTTAACATCAAATATTTTTCTAAACCAATGATATTCAAATTTTGTTCACGGTTCACGGTTCAACTCTTTACGAGTGTAAAAGTATTTTTCTGTAAAAATCCATTTTTTCGTTTTTTCGTATTTTTGTTTACTAGTTTTTATGCCATTTGAAATGTGGTAATTAAAATTCTTGATATTTTAGGGATGTTTTACTTAATAGAAATTAATTTGGTGACATTTTAATAATTATTATTATAATCTTATTTTCGATAATTTTTCATTTATTTGTCAGACAACTTGTCGAATTTCTTGACAAAAAAAAGATGACAATTTTTATTTGCAATATAATTTAATATCGTGGCACTGAGAATTAATTTTTTACATAAAATATCTAATATGAATTTTTTCAAACACGACAAATCATATAAAATACGTAACATCGTATATTTACAAAATAATTCGTAAAACCCTTGAGAAGATTTCATGGAATCCCCAACAGACTTACGTGAAACACATTTCGAAAATCACTGCTTTAACCAACAAGACCACAAAAAAAAAGAAAAATTTATAACATCGAGTCAAATTCCGCTCAAACTTTTCGTATCTAGACGGCAAATAAGATATTTGTTGCGTTTCAAAGTATTTGTTTTTTTCTGTAAAGTTACCTCACTTTCTTTCAAATTTGCAATGTTATTCGTACGAACTGGATTTCAATAGAAACACCCTGTATATATATAAGTATGTGTATATGTATATATCTATAGGATACCTCTTACAAGTACAAGATATAAATTTGTGTGTAAAAGTGTGTACATAAGTGTTAGTTGAAAGTTTGTATATTTGTACAGTAGCAATCATTGCAGTGCACCGTGCAAGCACACACCTTCTTTTGCTCCCTTTCTTTCCCCTGTAGTATACGGAATTCATCGGCGTTTTTCTTACTTTTCTTTTCGTTTCGTTTCGTTTAGTTTCGTAGAAACGAATACCATGTTGAAAGTTCAAAAGCACCTTCCTTTCCACGACGAATTTTAGTGTAATTTCCAGTCGTGTCCTTCGTGAACCTTCGTCGTATAAACCACCCCTTTTCCCCCTTCCTAAACTCCAACCCTCATACACATTCGTAAAGACGTTTATACGTGTTTCATAGATATGTGAAAATAGTTAAAAATTTATATAGCGAAAAATGTTTTCAAATCGAAAAGAAATATGTCTATAGTTATTATTTATGTTATAAAAATAATAATATATAAAAAAGAAGTATATATACATACATACATATATATATAAATTTGATTTATATCAAATATGTATATCAAATATATATATATATATATATTACAAATGTATATATTTTATAGGTATTATATGTATATTTAAGTCGATAAATAATAAATGATAATTTATGAATTTATTACAATATTTTTTTAATATACTAAGTAATATTTTTATTCAATATAAATAATTATTTTATATCCTTTCGTTACTAGCGAACCATAAAAAAAGGGTCATCATCGAATAACTCAACGACCCGTATAAGGGTAATACGAAATCATACCGTAACGAAAGTAGTTTAAATTAATTTTCTATATTAAATTATTAATTTTTGTTGTACCATTTTGTTTTGTTTTTTTTTCTCTTTTCTTTTCTTTAAATTATTAGCCCAATAAATAACGCTATTATTAATATCAGAAGACTAAACAACAAAAAAAGAAAGAAAAAATAGAAAATCTTCAGGAAGAAAGTTAAATTCATAAGACAAACCATTTTCGAGGTTATTCTCACGAACCAAAGATGAAGTCGTTTGAAGGAAACGAACCGTAAGAAGAAGAAGAAGGGTCCCACAACGCTGACTAGAACCCCATCCCTCCCCCTCCTTCACCTCCTTTTTTTCCTTTTTCCTTATCTTACCTTCTTTCCTCAATTCTTATAGCTCCCTGATATGTTGAGAGACGAATGAAAAATCCTATGGAGACAAAAAAAATAGAAAAAGAAAATAATATCGATTAGTCATCGAAATAAGTGATTGGCAAACGTATTTGTCACGAACTAACGATCCGCCAAAGAGTCCTGATTATGTCTGACGATCCTTGAAACTTTTCCTCCTATCGAGAAACTCCGAGTTCTTCTTTTTGTTTTTCTCTTTTTTAATATCCTAAAATCGACAAATTTATTAGGAAAAAATTAATGATAAATGTAAAAAAAAAAAAAGTATCGATTGTAATTCAATTAAATGTAATTTTGAGAAATTTGTTTTACAACACGATTAGTTATTTTTGTTTGTGATAAACAGCAGACGATTTTACTAACTGGTTATTGATTCTCATACGTTAATCGTAACTATCATTTTTTTTTGACATTTATATATTTATCTAACAAGAAAATTAAATACATAAATGTGAGATTAACAAAGTATAAAATTAAATGAAATAATTATGTTATATATTTAATAATAATAAGAAGAAAAAGAAAGTGTATTGAAACGTTGATAGAATAAAATTATGAAAAATTTATGTTTAAACAGGTGACACTGCACAGGTCAGCTATCTATCGTTGAGAAGTCTACTTCCGGATACAAATGGTTACATGACTTATGAAGGTAGTACGACACATCCAGGATGCTGGGAAACGGCAGTTTGGCTGATCCTTAACAAACCTATTTACATTACTGCACAAGAGGTACTTACTACTTAACCCTTATCTGAAAGTACAAGTATATCTTATCCGATATGGTCTTATCATGCACCCATCATACATTTTTATTTCCATTGTGTGGTTCTCTTTTGTTACATCATACAACATCAAACAACACATATATATTATAATCTTTTTTATTAAGAATATTTGCAACATATAAAATATGAAAATATATTTCTATTAAAAATTAAATTAATTAATTTAAAAAATTAATTCTTTTTAAATTAGGTTATTCTCTTAAATTAAATTATTAATTTTTGTAGTACCATTTTGTTTTGTTTTTCTTTTCTTTTCTTTAAATTATTAACCCAATAAAAATAAATATAATTAAAAATTAAAAATTCAATTAACTAATTGTTATATCAATTAAAATAAAACAATGAATCAATTAGAATTGTAAATACAAAAAAAAAAACATATTTTGTTATTCAATGCATAAATTTCCAACCAATCGGATAAGAGTACAATGTTAATATTTATGTTAAATTTCTTTTTTTAATGTTACATATTTTTCTTTTCTCTCTTTTTAATTTAAATAAATAAATATAATGTATACATATTTTAAGTTCAATAATAAACATATGCGTTAATTGAATAGAATCGTGAAGTTTTAGTCGAATTACTGGTGAAAAGGCAGACTTTACTTTGTTTGCAGTTGTATGCCCTGAGGAAACTCATGCAGGGTCCTATCAACGCCCCGAAGGCTCCCCTCGGTAATAATTCCAGACCCTTGCAAGACCTTCATCACAGGACTATACGAACGAACATCAATTTCCGCAAGGTACCTACTTACCTATCTACCTTTTACCTCCATTTTCTAATATCTATGTTATATACCAACCCATCTCTACCTATTTTCTTTTTTTTTTTTATTACTTTTGAACAATCTCATTACAACAAGTGAAAGAAAAAAAAAAGGAAAATGAATATTTCAACCCTACATATATGGTATAATCCAATTATTTTTTCGTATCCAACAAAAATATAATACATAATTCAAATATCTTACAAATATAATAGTCATTCATAAGGCCCCCCTCTCTTTGTAATCAAAATCCCAAAAAAAACAAAATAAGAAAATATAAATAAATATATATTACAGTTATTGACAAAAACACCTTTTAATTTAAATATTGTCAATTTAATTTTCGAAAAAAATGAAACCAATATAATTACACTATATTTAGAAAACACAAAAAAACATTAGAATATAAAATAACAGTTAATTTGTAAAATAATAAACATACAAATTTAACAAATATACGTACTTTTGAAAAATTACAAGATATTTCAAGAATATTAAAATAATATAAATAAAATTGAAAATGAAGTAGAATAGTAGAGGGATGAGGAGGGTGACTAAAGATTAGGTGGGGGAGGTAGGTAAAGTAAAGAAAGAAAAAAAAAAGAAATAGTCAGAGAATAGATATTCCCTGGAAGCTTTTTTGCTAAATTTCTTCAAAGAACCACTGGAAGGCAGTGGAAGTGATTGGTGTCCTATCAGCGAGGTCGCTTGGAAAACGAGAAAGAGAAAGATAAAAAGAAAAAATAAGAAAAAGAAAGAATGACAAAGATAGAAAGAAAGAAAGAGATAGAAAGAAAGAAAGAGATAGAAAGAGAGAGATAGAGAGAGAGAGAGAGAGAATGAAAGCCACTCCCTTTCGTAGCCAGCAACCTCCCCACACAACATTCAGCAAAATCATACGAGCAAATCTGATCTGACTCATCACTTACCTACCCTAAATTCTTTCTACTCGACCATTCCAAAAGCACCCTCCCAACTCCTCACCCTCCTCAAAAGCAACCTCCTCTTTTCATCCTTCTTCTCTTTCTCTCTTAGCCAAAAATGAAATCTTTTCTTGGTGAGAGCAATGGAACTGTAAAAAGGAACACGAGGTTGGATCAAATAAGAAAAAGAAAAATAAGAGAAAATGTGTGTCGCTATAAAATATTTTTAAAGATTATTTACTCATACACCCCTCTTATATTTTTCTCGTATTTCATTTCTAGTTTAATTCTATATTAAAACAATATATTTTAACGAATTTTATATGTTAATTAAATTTTATTGATTTTCTTGTTTATTAGATTTTCATCGATTGATTTTCATCATAGATAAAAAATAGTTGGTATATTTAATGAAATAATTGAGAAAATGATTGGAAAATTGTTTATACAGTTGTTGTTTCGAAACGTTTCTCTATTAAAATGTAATTATTATGTTTATAATTATCTGTTTAATGAAAACGATGTACATTTAATTGATATTTCTAGAAATTTAATTACACAAAATTAACAAATATCTCCAAGGAGTAATCATACGTTATTATCAAAGTATAATAATCAGGATTTTTAATGGGATCTAATAAAAATTAGGCAGAAATGTTTAATTAAATTTTTTTTCGTGCATCTCCTCAAAATAACTATAAATAAAATTATTCAAAAATGTATAATATTCGTACACAAAATTCACACTAGTCAAGATATTATCTTAATATAAATTAAAATAATATAAAATTAAGTAGAAATATCTAACTATAGTTGTTTTTTTCTTGTACAAACATAATTCAAATTATTCGAATAAACATAAATATCTTATAAACCGTGACATAAAAATTATCATACAAAAATATATCAAAAAAAAATATGTAATTGTAATTTTTTATCTGCGATTATCAACACAACTTAAAAATAAAAATTAAATTATTTTATTAAAAATAAAATAACACATTGATAGCAAAGTAATATTATATTTATATATTCGAATATAAATTTTTAAGAAAAAAATATTATTTTATTATATACCAATATATTATTGTAAATGATAAAATATTTAAATAAATATTATACAGAAATATCTAATTATAGTTTTTTTTTTCTATAGAAAATAAAATTATATAAAAACATATATAAATCAAATTTATCCGAATAAAAATAAATCTCAATTAAACCGCGACATAATATATTAAAATATATATAATATATTATTAAATATATAAATTAAATAAAAATATATTTAAAAGAAGAAGAAAAAAAATTATGATAATATTGATAATATTATTTATTTTTCAGAGAGCAGACGCAAAATGTCCGACAATGGCACAGGAGATGCATTATAGAGGTAACCCAAGCCTATCATCCAAACTTTCTCGAAGCCGGGAAAATGTGTTACATCATTTAGGAATATACTCGATGAGAATTTAAAAAGATGACTTTTTCTTTCCAGCCAATGCTTGGCGGGACGACAGATCCTTGTCTCACAACGTCGTTTGAGTTGATCGCACGATCACGCGCTTCCAAAGAGACACCTTTTATTTTCCAAGAAGGTGGAAACGAAGGAGGCGGAAAAAACTACGGGGATCTAGGTGAACGAGCTACTGAAACGAGGGGTTGAATAGGGCCGAGGGAGTGGAGTTGGGGGTGAGAGAGAGACGCGCCATAAGGATTGGAAACGATGGACTTTGACGGGAAGGAGGTGGGGGTGGTGAGGTTCGGGGGATGAAACGAAGAAGAACGAAATCGAACGAGACTTGAAGTTTAATCGCGACAAAATAAAGACCGACTGCACTCCTCGAATCGGTTCACTCGTTTCTACTAGAAAAGAAAGACTATTTGTGAGTGTGTGTGTGTGTGTGTGTGTGTATAACTATGTCTGTGGATGTGTGCAATGAAGATGTAAGAACGACGACATTGACGATCAAAAAGAAGGAAGGAAGAAAGAAAGAATGAAAGAAGAAGAAGAAGAAGAAAAAAATATTTTTTTGTTCTTTTTCTCATATTTTTTCTTTTTTTTTCTTTCTTTCTTTCTTTTCTTTCATAGAAGAAGATAGGGGTGAGTTTTTTATTGAACGTCTTTTTTTTTTAAATATATTTTATATAAGTGAACCCTTTTTTCGGGTTATGTTAAATGCGATGAAAATTAATTCGCACAATGTTTAAAGTTAGGTTTAATATATGTATATATAACAAATATGTTTTTTAAATAATGTCGGGGAATATGATTTTTTTTCATTTGTTTATATAGGGTGGTATATATATTTTTTTTTATTTTTTCTGTTTTCTACAATAATTATTGGTGGTATACTTTTAATTATTTATGTTTTATTCGATGAATTTGTAAGGTTGTAAAGTTTGTGAAAACTTCGTCGGGGTATCTGAATTGAAAAATAAACAAACAAAAAAAGAAACAAAAAAGAAAAATCTAAATAAAGTAAAAAAAAAATATTAAATAAAAAAAAGGGTCAAGAGGGAGGGAGGAAGRTGGTGATAAAATCCTCGCATCCAACGCAAACTGAGAATTTATTTCTTGAGCAACCGAGCGCTTAGATGTTGTACTTATGTATAAATTAGTTTATAAAAAAAAGATAAGAAGAAACGAGATAAAAACGAAACAAAGCAAAAAAAAAATAAATATATAATAATTTAAAAAGACAAAAATCTCCCCCAAAAAATAAAAAAGAACAAACGGAAGAAAATGAAAAAAAAACGTGTCGAAGAGAACGTATAAAAAAAAAAAAAAAAAAAAAAAATACTGAGTCAAAATTACGATAGTTCGGTGAAAACAAAAAAGAAGAAAAAAAAATTTACGGTCGAACTTGTTTAATTACATGACAGATTATTTGTCAATTATTTTCTAGCCGAGTTTATTAAAAACGGGCATCAACGACGCGTTGAAAACTAGAAAAAAAATGAATAATAATAAAAATAATAATAATAATAATAATAATAATAATAATAATAATAATAGTAATAGTAATAATACTAATAATAATAATAATAAAAAAATAATAAAAATAATAATAAAAATAATAATAAAAAAAGAGGAGGAAAGACGGAGGATCGTCAACGAATGAACGGTAAAATTTTAAAGACGTGAAGAGAAAAATAAAAAAAAATAGAAAAAAAAGAAAAGAAAAGAAAAGGAAGGAAGGAAGGAAGAAAAGGGATAAAGGAAGGATAAGGGACAGGTTAGAGAATACGTTCGTGCAAAAATTCGTGAATTTGCAAGAAGAAGAAAAAAAGGATAAGAAAAGGAAAAGGGGTAGAAAAAGAAGAAAAAGGAAAAGAAAAAGAAAGAGAAGAAGAGAGAGAGAGAGAGACGTTTCTGAGTAATCTCGTAATAGCTCGCAAATAGGGTCGGTAGTATAATAGACGAAAAAAGGGAAAAGGATTTCGAACGGGAACACAAGGCTTGGGGGATTGGTTGAAAGGAAGAAGCAGTGATCGGAAGTAGATGAAGAAAAAAAAAGTTAGAGACTATGAAAGATAGAAAGAGAAAGAAAATCGGTCCCACCCTTTTTTCTTTTTCTTACAGCTCTCTCTCTCTCTCTCTCTTATTCTTTTTGGGTGTCTTCGTAGCATCGCATAGAAAATGGGGGTCAGGGGAGTGGGTAGGTGGACGATTAAAATCAACGCTTTTGTATATAACGTACATATGTATGAATAATACGTGCGCAGTACATAAATTTTAGGCGTATTTATCTATGTACGATATGGGCAGTGAATAAAATAAAATTAAATTAAATTATAAATTAAATTAAATAAAGATAACAATGAAAGGGCGAAAAAAAAAATAAATTAATTAATAATAAACAGGCGTACATAAAATACATATACACATATACACACACATATACATTCACCAGAGGATAGAGACAACAAAAATTATACACGCGTTAAACGCAAATTTAACAAACGAGAAAAAAGGAAAAAAAAAATGAAAGAAAAAAATAAACAAAAACAAGCAAAAAGGATAAAAAAAAAAGATATCTAAACAAACAAAAAAAGGCTAGAGCGAGAAAGAAAAAAAAACAGTGTATAGTAAATGAAACTGTATAAATAAAAATACGAGGGATGGTGATCGTCGGGGGTTTAACGAATAACGATAATAATAAACGCAACGTTATATTGTACATGTTTCTCATTTTTCATTCTGTCATTTTTCCTCTTCCTCCTCCTCTTTCTTCTTCTTCTTCTTCTTCGTGTTTTATTATTCTGATAAATATTTTATTTTTTAATTTTCTTAAAAATATGTACCGAAATGTATCTCGGTGTAATTCATGATTCCAAAGAGTATTCTCGAAAGGTTGATTAAAATTTTTCTCTTTTAATTTTCAATTGTATTTTTGCAAGCTCTATGGATTTTTTCTTTTCATTTCTGAATAAAGAAAAAAAATGATAAAATTAAAAAATTTAATTTATTTCGTGATTTTCAAATAAAGAACGAATAACGTTCGATAAAAAATATTGTCGGAATAATACCAAACGAAATTTGACGGATAATCTCTATTAGATTAGATCAAGATTAAACCTATAAAAGATTCTAATATTATGCAACGTCTTCCGTTAATAGTCTTCACTTTTCTAAAAAAAAATCGAACGAGCGAGAAAGAGGAAGAGAAAAACTTCGATGAATTTCTTGGCATCGAAGTCGCGTCAGATGAAAGGTAAGTGAAATCGATTGTGCTGATCTCCGGAGAAAAATTATTTCTACGACACGTAAGATCCCTATAAGACGACTTTAATGCTTTCTGCAAAGAAAAAAAAAGAAAAAGGAAATTTTTTTTTATCAATTTTCTCATTCCATTTTTTTTCTTTTATAATATTTTCTTCTTTTTACTTTTTAACAAAGTCGAGCAAATAAAGAAATATATAAGGATAAAACAAAATTAATTTACTTTTTTATTTTCATAAATTTTGTTAACATTGGTAAGTACAAAAATTTATCTTTATTTGGTTTTTTAAATAATTATCAGCATCAAACACACAGATATTGTTGAATTAAATGTTTCAATTTTTAATAAATAAATTAATAGTTATAATATTAAATTTTTATTAATTTATATATATATTTTATTATATTATTTTTATCTATTACATGTTATAATTACTACATTTATTATAGGTATAATAAATATAGATATATATATATATATGTATAAGCAAATTTATTCAGTGCTGACTAAGATTAGATATAAAAAAGAAAAATACACCGTACACGAATAAACCCACCCTTCAACCTTTTTTGAACTAATAACGTCATTCTATTTCTAACCCCTCCACATAAAATATAAAAAAAAAGCAGAAAGAAAGAAAAATGGTGAAGCTTATGGAGAAATATATTTACAGTTATGGGTTTAGCATAACAAACGTTTGTATCTAATACATGGACATAGAAATTTAGTTTAAGGATGGTTAGAAAGGGTCCAGAGATGCTTCCAGTTGCAAAATTCTGTAGAAAAGAAGAGGATAAAAAAAGAAAAGTAAAAGAAAAAGAAAGGAAAAAAAAAGAAAGAAAAGAGATAGACAGACTTGAGTAGGATATGCTTACGAAGCTTAAAATTCTAAAAGGAGAAGGGGTGAAGGGGGTGGAAATAAGAAGAAGAAGAAGAAGAAGAAAAAGAAGAAGATGGAGGAATGCCGAACCAGTGTGAAGAAAAAAAAGGGGGATGAAAAAAAGTAAGGTAAAAGAGTCTCGTGATCTTCTTCAACCACCCTACAAGTATATCCATGTGCCTGTCTGTATGTGTGTGTAAAAAAGAAAGAAAAAGAAAGAACACTCCGCACCCCCCTTTATGGAAATTAAGAATGTGATTTCGAGTCCCACGAGAACATGTCGCATTCCCTTTTCCTAAACCCCCAAACCCCACCTACGTCTACCCACCCTTAAACCACTTCGTTAATCTCTTCATAGGCTTTACCGGTAGACACTTTTTATCGAAATTTTTTCACCGGTCTCAAATTACCGCGAACAAATTTCAACGAGTTCATCATAAAAGTCTTGTAGGAATTTCTTTACTTTTTCTTTTTACCTTTTTCTTCTTTCTTTCTTTTCTTTTTTTTTTTAACAATTTTTTTCACTACAGTTACAAAGATTACTTATTTGTTATTTTGTTTATCTTTTTTCAAATATGTATTTATTAATATTAATTTATAGGTATTTTTAATATTATATCTATTATCATATCTTTCTGTCAAAAATATTTATTTTTTATTAAATGGATGATCAGTGTGTTAAAAATCTTTTCTTTTTTTTTATTTTCTTTTTTATATTCATGGAAGTTACGAAGACTGTAATTTTTTGACTTTGTTTAATATTTCTATATTCTATTTTTATGAATATTTTATTTCCAATGCAACCTAGTAACTAATTTTATTTATTATCATACGAATATTTCATCATTACATCCAATTAATATTTCACTTTATTAACCAATAATTTTTGTTTTGCAAAAATAAAAATAAATAAATTGCTTTTTTTATCTCATTTAAGTCATTCAAAAGTCATAAGAAACAAATCATTTTTCCTTTAGTTCTTCCACTATAGAATTTACATACCGTCAACTAGCACCAAAGCGAGACATTATTATTTTTTTAAAATAAAACGAATAAAAATAAAGAACTAAAAAAAGAAAAAATAGTGACACAGGTAAGGTGGGAGGGGGGCGGGATATTCAAGAAGATAGAAAAGGAAGGAAAGAAAGGTGCTTTTAAGCTCGTAAACGCAATGAAGAGTCGCAGTTAATGTTCCGAAAAGTTGAAAAGAGAAAGAAACGAAAAAAAAGATAAAATGTTTACCGAAAAAAACTCGCGAGACTTACAAATAGAAAAAAGAAAAACAAAATAAAGAAAAATAAAACAAAAATAGAGAAAGTGAAAAGAAAAGGTTCGTAAATGTTTTACAATAATATAAGAAAGAGAGAGAGAAAGAGAAAGAAAGAGATAGAAGAACTCGCGAATGAACAAGCAAATAAGAAAAGTGTATCGCGTTGACATACCTGTCGATAATCGGATTATACTAAATAATACGGCTCGAGTTGCATTCATAATAGAGCTTCCATTATCCGACTTTAATCGAGGACACGGACATCGACGTAATCCACTTCTTCGGATATTTCGATAATCACGTTTCAACGTTAAAGGACGATTTATTTATCGTCCATTGCCGTTTCAATAAACCTCGCGATTTTCTACCCTACCTGACGATAAATCTACCCCCTTCCTCACTCCTTTCCACCTCCACCTCCTCCTCCTCCTCCTCCTCCTCCTCCACCGTTCCTCACGCTGCCCCACTCCTCCTNCCCTGCCCCCTGCCCCCTGCCCCCAGCCGACTGTCCCCTGCCCTTCTCTGCTCGGCGGCGACAATTTACGATCAAACGATCGAATATTTTTATAATTAATGTTACGTTATCCTTTTCTTGTTCTTTTTTTTTTTTATTTATCATCGCGAATTGTCGATAACAACGAAGTAATTTTGATACAGGATTAAATATGATTATTATAATTAATAATAAATTTTTGATAAAAGATTATAATAATATGATATAAAAAAAAAATATCTATTTTTGATTACTCATATTTTATAAATCATACAAAGTTACATATTTTCTTTATCAAATTTTTTAATATATTCAAAAAAATTTTTTTTTGTTCATTATATCTATTGTAGAAACTTTCAAGAATATGTTCAAATTCATTGTTCAGTTAATAAACTACAATTTCACAGTATTTTGTTTCATATTGATCGGTGTACGAATACTTTTTAGACTCACTGTATATTAGTAATTAATGATTAGTTTAAAATGATTAGTTTACATTAACGTTCTTTATGAACAATTGTGTGAATTTATTTTTGTACTAAATTGATACGACGCGTCATTTTCATTAAATTATTAATAAAACAACAAATAGTTTGATTTTGTTTTTTTCTTGTTGTTTAAAAAATCGACTTAAAGCACTTTTATTTAATAAACGGTTCACATTATATCCCAAATTATAGCAATAAAGATGAAAACTGCGATTTAGTTTCCACAATGTTCCTTTTAAAATAGAACTCTTATCGAACAAAATTAAAAAAAAGAAGAAAACAAAAAAATTATCATTCGACAAACGTAATCTTAACACGTGTAAAACCATCTATAATCATATCCACGTAACTAATAGGGAAAAAAAAAATATATATATATATCATTAATAAAATATTTTCTTCTTTTAGTGTAAACCACGAGAACCAAATCGTTCAAGCTCATCGCAACGCGAAATCTAACATTTCAATAAATATTTCAAAATAAAATCGATATAAAGGATATAAGCAAGATTTTTAATTTCCACGAAAGCTTTGAGAAAGCTCGAGAAAGGGATACATACATATATATAAATAGTAAGAACGAAAAGATATCATTCAACGTGTTTTTACGTTTGAAAAAAAAAAAAAAAGAAGAAAAAAAAAGAAAAAGAAGGAGGAAAAAACACGAAAAAGAAAAAGGAAGAAAAAAACAGAAAAAAGAAGAGAGAGAGATAGAAAGAGAAATATATAAAAAGAGGTTCCTCCTCTTTGAAATTGCAGGTTGATTCGACGACGTGAAAGGAGACGTGAAAAGAAGAGAGGAGAAAGAAAAGGAGAAAAGGGATCGAAAAGTAAAGAATTGTAAGGCGTAAGGGTGAGGTACTAGTAATAGTAGTAGTAGTAGTAGTAGTAGTAATAGTAGTAGTAGTAGTAGTAGTAGTAGCAGTAGTAGGTTCGATCATGATTCCACGACGCATCAAGGAATTATGGATACCATTATAGGAGAAAGCTTAGGAGCCCATAATATTTTTATCGGCTCATTTTACACGTAAGATCTTATGAGTATTAAATCACACCTACATCACCTATATTTGGATCATCCATTGATTGTACTAGCTCATAGTGTTACATACTTTATTCGAGATCGTTAAATCCATTTACATGTATGTGTGTGTATTTTGGCTGGTAAGTAATTTTTTTTCTTTTTTACTCATAACATCACCTCTTTTCTGTACGAGACAAAAATTCGGCTTTAGAGATAAGCCGATTGAAAAAAAAAAAAAGGAAGATAGGAAGAAAGAGAGAGATGCACTGTGAGATTTCAAATCTCATAAATTGGAAACCGAGGAGTATTCTTGTGTCGAGGATTCTTTTAAAATTGTTTTTCTCCGGATATATTCTTAAGTCCTATCAAATCCGCCATATCTCTTGCTGACAAATAACTAGCGATTACTATGTGGCTTTATCGTGCCAAAATTGTGTTACGTTATAAAAAAATATATAATATAATATATAGTATTATTTAAATAATTCGTTAATTTTTTTTATTTAAATGAACGATAACTTTAGTAGCTAATTAAAATTATTACTTATTTTAATATTTTATAACGATCGTTCTACAATATAAAATTTAAATACTAAATTAATAATATCTACATATATTTTAATTAAAGTGCTATCACAATTTTTGTATTAAATAGAATTTTTTTTCCAGATTCTAATTTTCCTTTCATATGAAATTATCGATATGAAATAAAAATGATGATAAATTAATAATATTAATTGAAGTACCCGTATCATTTTATATCAAATAGAATTATAGTTTTGATATTCCAATTTTTCTTTCATATTAAAAATTTTAATGGATATAAAATACTGTTAATATTTTAATCTTCTTTTTTTTATATATATAAAAATTTATATAAATATATTAATTAATTAATTTATAATAAAAATTATGACAAATTATATACAAATATTCTAATTGAAGTACTGCGTCATTAATTCTATTTAATCAAAAATGTCTTTAATACACACCCTGTATACATAACTGTAATATAAAAAAAAAATCAATTTAATTAAATTAAATTAAAAACAAAAATATATAATACATTACAAAGGTATGAAAAAAATCTCTGTAATTTGTAAAAAAAAAAAAAATCAAGAAAATATAAATAAATCAGGTAAAGCACACCCCCCATTGCCGTGTTATTTCATTTCTTTTCATAAAATAAAAAAAAATAACACAGACGTTTAATTCGTTCTTCCTAAATTGATAACGAGGATAAAAAGGTTCCTTTGTTAAGTTTTCCCCTGTTACGATTTGGCATAATAATAAAGAGGGACGACGATAAGGAAGACGTAGAAGGAAGTGAAAGAAATGAATGGGAAGGGATGAGAAAAAAGAAAGTAAAAAAAAAAAAAGAAAAAGGGAAAGAACAGGGAAGAGGAAAGAAAAAGGGACTCCTCATTCGGGAACGGCTACCGTCGTGTCGAGTCAACTTCTTACGAGCATAGCAATACAACACACACACACACACCTTTACCTACACATACATGATAACGTATACATACACGCCAAGGGGACATCAAATCGTTTCTATTCCGCCATGAGAGAAATCGGCTTACCGACTACAATGCTCAAACTGGAAAACGATTTACCGGCGGCACACTGAAAAGGACCAAAAACCTCCCCCATAACGGACTTACCACATTCAAACAATTCGATCGAAACCCCGGAAAAGGATTTACTTTTCTTCTCTTAGAGACTGTTTCCCAAGCTCCGATATCATCATTTGGATTTTCTATCCCACCCCAAAAGACGACCACTACGACCGGATGATGTCCATCCTCTATCAACCTTTCTTCTTTCTTCCTTCTTTTCTTTTCTATTCTTTTTTTTCTTTATTTCACTCATATTCTTAAATCTCTCGATGTTCTATTTTACTCTTGACCGTCGAACTTGTTTAGAGTTGTTTAAAGTAATATTGATTTTTCCAAAGTCTTAAGATCTTTGGAACACATTTTTTTTTTTCTTTTTTTTTGAGCAAAGGGTAGAGATTAGAAATAGTTAAAAATAAATTAAGAACACTTGTCGCATGTCAATGTTAAATAATTTGTGAAAAAAATTGCAAAATAAATAAAAGAATATATAACTTTCGTTACATATATTGTATAATTATTTTTGTAATTCTAAATATACGAATAGAATGAACGTACGAAACAACTCTTAACACTTTATACGTAAAATAAAATTTTTATTTACCCACCAAACGAGAGTGATTGTGATAACACAATTTTGAATAAATCCTACTCCCTTATCACACAAACACAATTATATTATTTCTATTTAATTAAAATAAATATTTAAACAAAATCGCTGTAATTAATATGTAATTACATCTTAAATTAATTTTTTAAAACAACCTTTGACATTTTATGCGTTGAATAAAATTATTTTTACCTACCAAGAGAGTAAGTGATTGATAACTTAATTGTGAATAAATTCTACCCCTTCACCAATTATATTATTTCTATTTAATTAAAATAAATATTTAAACTAAATTGCAATAATTAATATGCAATTACATCTTACATTAATTTTTTTCATGTTAATTAATTTTTTTAAATAGTTGGTGTCATTATACATTTTCAGATATGTGTCATTGAGTTTCTTCGAACGATAACCAGAACGAAGGTAATTTTACACCTACTTCTTCTTCATCGTGATAACAAAGTTTGAAAGAGAGAGAGAGAGAGAGAGAGAGAGAGAGATGATAATATCCTTGGAAGGAAGTTCACTTTCGAAGGAAGTTCAATTCCCTCCTTCTCCGCCCCATCAATTCCTTCTCTCTCTTTCTCTTTCTCATTTCCACTTACTCTTGTGAGATACATAGCAACGGTTTATGATCTTTCCTAACAGATAAAGGATCCAATAGCATGATTGATGTTGCCAATAAGTAAATGCGAATCTCGAAAACTCGTTAACACCGATAGCACTTGCTCCTGGTTATCGCGATAGTAAGTAATATTCTTAAGTCATGCGACTAGGTAAACGGTCTACAATAACGCGTTCAAAGCTTGCGAAAGTGTCGTATCTGGTTGATTGATGACGGATGAATTTCAATTTACCTTACAAGAATCTTCCTTTTCTCTATCACATACATATACATATGTATTATATACTTACATACTTCAAATACACGTATTTTGAATAAACAAAAAGTTACAACAATTTAATATGTTTTTACTTAGACATTTAATTTAATGATAATCGTTGAAATTATTTAAATATTCGAACTCTAATATAATTGTTTTATTTTAATGAAAACAATATTATTTATAATTAAAAATATTTCTTGATAAAAGATACATTTAAACAAATGTAATTCGTTTGTCATGTCATGTGTAACTAAAATTGGTTAAACGGTTTAAAAAATATTTTTAAAATAATTATAAATCGTAGAAAAGTTATATCAATAATCATAGCTTATTCTTAAGAAAAATATTATTTAATTATATTTAATTAAATTAATATTATTATTATTATTAGAAATATATTATATTAATAAATAATTATTATAAATATAATATTAATTAATTAGAAGTAATTATTATTTTATACTTATATGTAAGAGTTAATCAAAGATAAGTTATATACTACATATATAGTTCATATTTTATTTGTAAAATTAAAAAACAATTGGTAACGAATTAAAATTCAAAAAGAATTGCAATGAAAAAATTTGGAATATTATTCAGTCGGTAAGGTAGTTACCTTCTAGGCAAGCTATCTAGTAAATAAAACATTTAAACGTTCGACGTCATAAATTTTTATACACTTTTGTATTTGTACCGAATGAAATATTCATACGATATGTATGTATATACATATATACATAGGAAAGTATAGTACATGGGGTAAGCGAGTGTTCTCGTAAATTTTCATCGACGAACGTCTTCCATCATGCATTCGTCTCTCTAGATGCAACCGTTGAAACGCGTGAACGTTGTGTTTCCGTAGATTCATAAAGAATAATTTACACTTCCACGGAGATAAAAGAAAAAAGAGGAGAGAGGGGGAGGAAAGAAAAAAAGAAATAGGAAAAAGACGAGAAAACCCGGTACGATATTATCGAATCATCCTAACAAACTCTCCTATTCGATTCAATCGAAACACAAGGAATATCGAATATACTGCTATTTACTTTCTACATTTTCAAATAACAAATTCGATCATTTTAGACAATTATACTAACTATTGAACAGTATTTTCGAACTGATTTTAATTACATTATCGATCACTCATTCTTTTTCTTTTTCTTTTCTTTTGGGGAGAGAAATTTATTTTATTTTTCTACGAAATTATTCAACTTAATTTTCTACTTTTCAGTATGATAAATTCAATTGCATGATATTTATATATCAGTTTAATATTTTTAAACGTTATTAGTAAGTATTTTAAATACATAGAAATGATTATAATTAAAATGTTAAGGTTTAAAACTTAACAAATGTATCGATACAAAATTATGATATTAGATTTTGCATTTGATAATGATAAAAATATTAAACAATAAAATAACTTCGATTGAATTTGATTTAACAACAACGAAAAAAAAAAAAGATAAAACGCGTCCACTTTTATTGAGAAAAGAAAAGTAACGAAAAAAAAATAAAAAAAAAAATATATAACAGAAGAAAGAAAGAAAGAAAGAAAGTTCCTTTATAAAAGTAAAAAAAAAGGCTGATAACAGTAAAGAAGCCGCGAATAGGAAAAGAAAACGTGAGAAAATAAGTAAAAGCAGGTGATATCGATACTCTCTACCCAGTTCTGACCGTAAATCAAATCTATTGATTCGGCAATGTGTAAAATGGGTAATGGAAATTTAATGTACGCACGACGACGCTCTCGGATAATAAATAACCAGCTGGCGCAACACGATAAAGTGCACGGCAAAACCAACACAACAACGCAACAACGACGAAACGACGAAACGACGAAACGACGACGACGATGACGACGAAAACTACGGCGACAACGTACAAACTATTCCGTTCTCAGTTTTAAAGGGATGAAAAGTTAAATCGTAAATAGAACTAAAATAAACATAACAAAACATATACATATATATAACTACTTAGGTTCAACCCTTTCTATGATATCACAGTATTGTCTATTCAATTTGTAAGAATATGCTTCTAATTATTTTATTAACAAATATTTTTGTATATTATTATATTCTCAGATTTAAAGGGGAATAAAATGTTAAATTAATGCAATACAATACAATACAAATGTAAATAGAAGACAAATAAATATAATAAAACATATATGTATATCATTACCTAGGTTCAACCCTCACTACGACATCCTATTATTATCTATTCAATTTGTAGAAATATACTTTTAATTATTTTATCAAAAAATATTTATATAAATTATTATAATCTTAATTTTAAAGGGGGATGAAATATTAAATCGTAAATAGAACTAAAATAAATATAACAAAACATATATATCACTACCTACGTTCAATCCTTTCTACGATATCATATTATTACCTATTTAATTTGTAAATTATTATATTATAATAAATTACTTAATAAAAAAAAAATAAAAAAATTTATCATCCCTACTACTATACCTTTCAATTATAAATTACCAATAACTTTTTATAGAATATACAAAAATTCATAATATTTCCTAAATAGAAATATAATTTTTTTTTCTATCAAAAAAAATCCTTAAAAATAGAAAAATTAGAGAACGAATCTATATCCATTTCTTTTTTTTCTTCGAATGATAAACTATAAAATAAATCGTATAAATATCAAAACGAACGGTTAACTGAACTCTCTGTTCTCTAAGTGAAAATCAATGAAATGTCATTGTGTGTTCCAATGCGCATCGCAAACTGTAAGTTTCTTTACTCTCTCTCGTTCTCTTTTTATTACTTTCTCTCTCTCTCTCTCTCTCTCTTTCTCTCTCTGATTTCCCATCAGAACGATCCTCAAGCTAGTATAACCGACACCCACTGATCACCATGTTGCAACTAGGCATTTAACTCTTCCGGCGCGTTTCTCTTCACAAAATTAGTAGAAAAATATCATTTTCATTTCACTCGAGTGAGCTTCTAATTAAACGAAAACGCCGACTTCCCGACATTATGATAAAATACATTTGCGAAAGGATATCCTTGTCGACATTTTACTAACCTCCCCCAACCACCACTAACACCAAACTCCTACCACCAAAACCTTTTTCTCCGTCTTCTTTCATTCGTCTTGGTTGTTCGGTCTTCTTCTGTCTTTCTCAAAACTCACCCCTACCCCCTACCCTTTAACCCCTACTCCCACCACTTGGTCACCTTTATCTCAGACTTTGTTCTTCTCGCGATATCTTGAGAGTTGTTAATTAACTGTCTCCGTTGAGACTGAAGAAAATTCGCGAGAATTGATCTCCGATTATCGTTACTTTATTTTCTAAAGAAGAGAAGAAAGAGAAAGAGAGACGGAAAGAGAGAGAGAGAGAGAGAGAGAGAGAGATAAAGAAAGTGGTTATAACATTCTAGCGAAGTATTAATTATTTCCTAGAGAGATTCTACCCCCCCCCCTCTCATTCTCTCTCACTCACTCTCTCTTTCTCTTATGTGTTTTTTCTTACTTTCTTTTGTTTTTTATTCCTTTCTTTCTCATCAAATCAATACTCCCTTGAGAGTATTTTTCTTCGAATAAAGTGTCCGACGTGCTTCATTGTATTTACTTTTTTTCTCTATCTCTATCTATCTATCTATCTATCTATCTATCTATCTATCTATCTATCTATCTATCTATCTATCTATCTATCTTTCATTTTCCTTATATCTTTTTTTCTTCCCATTCATTCAATAAAAACTCTACAGACAGGGGGATATCGTTGGTCATTTGTTCAATATATCGATCGATCGATCGATCGATACTTGCATGAGGCGATACTAATTGACAAACGTCACGCGATATACTCTCCTACTAACGATATATATCATTTGATAATTTGTTTTAAGACTTTTTTCTTCGAGAAATTCATAACAGAAAGTAGTACCATAATCTTTCGATTATTAATCGTTTTAACACTTTGACTTCCATGTTAGTCATATATAACCGATCACGGTTTCTTCTGAAACGCCAAGGTGGTCATCGGTTAACCTTTTACAATTGTAAAAAACTAAATGATAATTGGAAGTTAGTGTATTTGAATATGACCGATATATGGAAAACACATTGAAATAAATAGTGCCCTATTGAACAATTACAATTTTTTATTAATATCAATTGATTATTATTTTGCCATTATATTCGTTGAATAATAAAAAATAATGCAGTGGCGTCCGGGGCAAAACATATGATTTCGGCGTGGCAGTCAAAGGGTTAATGGACCTTAATTATTTTATCACACCTGCGCAGTAATGTCTTCAAAGATGAAACTGTCCTATAATATAAGTTGAGTGCATTAAAGTATTATAATAATTGTTAATTAATCGATAGGAATGTGTATTGATGTTTAAAAGCACGAAATATATGTCATGAGTACCGTCCTCTTCGAAATTCACCTTTAGATTGACAAGTTGTCATCTATGTACATTTCTTTTATTCAGTGTTATTTATATGACTTTGCAAAGGTTGCGTATGTGTGCAACGGTAATAATATTTCTAATAAAGATAATTTAATATTATAACGTTCTAATTTTATCCTTTTTTTATTATAATGTAATTATTTTATCACTCCTACGAAGTATATCGATAAATCTATCCATCGTGTTACACAAATAATAATATTAATAAAAATTATTTCGTGTAATTTCTCAAACGAATGAAATTTAAGTTTCGGGCGTGGCCGAATCTAAAAAGACGGTTTCATATCAAAGTAGTATCTATACTACTTACATTCTCACTTACTATAGCACTATATATTTCAGGGATATCGCTCGTAAAGATCCTCGTGATCCTCACAGCAAGTAAATCGCATTTATAGAGAAATAAAAAAAAAACAACCTTGAAAAAGGAAAGAGAGAAAAAGAGGGATACATAAAAAGATAGAAAAAAAGAAAAAAAAAATCATGTGATCAGATCACATCAAGTCTCATTCTCTCGTAGACCCAATGTATGTTTGTCTCGTTTTCTCTTCTTACTTAGTATCTTGGCCGTTTCATCGCCACGTTATGTCACATTTGCTGACCCACGTGTTAATTTTTCAAATCACACCCATTCTAAAGAAGTTTTCATTTTAATAAAAGAATAAAAAAAGAAACAAATTTTATTCTAAAAATAAAAGGATAAGGGAAAGGATTGGGTATCATTCTCCCTTTCTTTCTCTCTATCATCTCTTTCTCTCTCACACTCAAAATAGTATAAATAACGAATGAACGAATGAACGAACGAACGAACGAACGAATCGTGCTTGCGATTTAAATAAATTTGAAAAGGCTCGCTAGGTTTTGACGCGTTAAGTGAAAATCGTCGAGTGCGATAATTATTTGGAACAACAGTAACGCGGACCGTTACGTACGGAACAATTAAGCGACGCGAATCGGGAAAAGGGCCCACGGTTCATTATCAGCCTGTGGAAACGTGACTTTTTGGATTTTCGAAACTGTAGACACGCGAAACTCGTATGCTATAGTGGTGGTAAACCAGATGGTGGTGGTGGAAAAGGTAAGCGTGGGAAAACGAACATAACTACGTTTAAAAGAGAGTAACATATACTTGCACGTGTACGTTCATTCGTTCGTGTACGATATTATATGCATCAGAGTGAAAGAAAACGAGAATAGAGAGAGAAAGAGAGAGAGAGGGAGACTTGTTGGAACAGTGGGAGAAGATAACGAGAGTTAAAGTGTGAGTACTCGTCAAAATTATGAAATGTTCCTCTTCGTTCCCGAGAAAATTGCATCCCATTAAGGAAAGTAGTACGTGTCCGAACAAAATTTTCAACGGACACACTCGCCCGCTATCCTACTTTTTATTTTTCTTTTTTCTTTTCCTTTCATTTTATTCACATTTTTCTCTTTTTTCTATTTTTACTATTTTTTTTTTTTTTTTATTATTATGTTTTTTTTTCTATTCCAAACTAAAACCAAAGCAATCATATGACGTTCACTTGGATTAATAATTTCGATAATAAAAAATACAACAAAATAAAATGATTGTAATTTTTTGTATTGTCTAATTATATAGAGAATATAATTATATAATGTTATATATATATATTATTATATTCTATAATAATAATAGAATTAATAACTATGCGATAATATTTGAAACAAAAGTTTTTTTTTTAATACACTTAACGAATATTAATATCAAATAAATGCTAAATCTATACGTACAAGTATTTTATTAAGTAAAAATAATTATTTGTTAGTTTGTGTAATATAATTAATTATTATTTATAATAGAATAAGAATTGAAATAAATTTACTCGTTGATACGAACTAAATAACATTTTAATATTAATCCCTCCGTTCTTTAGAATACGAGTATTGATGCATGGTAAAGCTCATATATGAACCACTCCTACCTAATATCCCTTTTGCATAGATGATCCTTATATAGGTCACTACAAACAAAAAGGTTAATCCCTTATCCTATCCCCTAACTTTCGGATGCTCAAACAATAATAATAAAAAAAATAATAATTAAGAAAATATTAAGAAAACTTAACCATGAATTTGACTTATGTCATTTATGTTTAATCCTAACGAAAAATTTCTTACCACGGGTCTCAAACGTTGTTATACAACAAAAAGTTTAATACTGATCACTGATATTACACATTAATAAATTATTATATATTTATAATTAAAACCTAAAAAAACAATATATTAATTTTCACTCGAGCAAATATCAATCAATGAAAATATTCATAATTGTTGAATTACTTTTGATAATTTATAAATTTTGTATATTAATTACAATCAACAAAGAAACAATCGACTCCTTGTATTAGAATACTCTTGGTCCACTCAATAAAAAAGAAGGGGTGGGGAGAGAGAAGGGGAAGTTAGAGAAAGAGAGGAAACTGTATACTTGTGGAAATAATTTAGTAAGGGCTATTTCATAATTCAAAACCCTACCGTGCGGCGAAACAGCTTTGGGAGGTGAGCCACGAGGTTTAAGGCCGTCGGAAACTTGTGCATTTTTTAACACATCCGTCGGGGGCTGACTCGAAGTATCTCGGACAAGAAGAGAAAGGAAACAAATTACGAAATTGTTTTATGCATATTACTAATAAATAAGATAGAGATAGAGATATAACCTGGAGTGAGTAGAGAGGGGGTAGGGAGGGGCAGGGGGAAAAAGAGGGGAAATAATATTTGATAGAATTTAATAAAACGAACTATCCATTTTCTAATTTATTTCCAATTATTTTGATAAACCCCTCCCCTTTTCGTGCATATACGTACGTTCTCGATTACCCGCATACACATTTCATTAAATTTTTTAATTTTCATGATTCATTTTCGATGAATTTTAACAATTATCACGCCGAATTAAACGGAAAATCAATTCGTTAATGAGAAATTTTTGTTTTTAATTGCAAATTTTTGTTTTTAATTGCAAATTTTTGTTCGTTTTATTTTTAAACGCATTCATATTAAAAATAGTAATTTATTTTTCAATAAAATCATTTTTATTCTATTTATTTTTTCAACTCGTTCTGAGCTTTTAATACTAGCTATTAAAATGTACCCACAATTATCATAAAAGTAACACAAATATAGTTATCGTAATTTCTTTTTATTCACAAATCGGATTTCAATGAAAAATATTATTAAATTCATTTTGTTCATTTATTTTTTAACTCAAGCTACTTTCAAATTAAACTTTTCGCTTTAGTTTTTAAAAAATTATTCTTGGTATTATACCAATTGACATACGTTAGTTGAATGTGGTAAATCAGAAAAATATATGTAAAAACACATATTTAGATGACAAAAGTCAACATTTTCAATGGATTACGAATTGTGTGTATTACTTGTTAGTCTTTTTTCCTATTCCCTAAAGTATTCTCGACGTTCTTCTTACGTTCTGAATAAATACGATTACAAATGCGTAACACACTTGGGAATTTTCGATTTTATATTCGACGATCTTCAACAATTCTATCAACAACATTGCAAACAAACAAAAAAACGTTTTAATTTCACGAGAAAAATAAGAACAAGAAGAAAAATTCTCTAATTTAAAAATACACGAGGCAAAATACAAAAAATACGAACCCTATTCTACGAGTGGTTTTGTTTTTTTTTTTACATGAACGACTTGTCGCTAATAATAAAAAGGTTTAATATTAAAATGAATCCAAAATTTATTTATCAAAAATATAAATGAAATATTGATTAACCTGTTTATAAAAAATCGACGCGAATTAATTTCTCGCTGAAATTCTGATGAAATATTTGAAAAAATATTTCATAAGAAAAAAAAAATGTTTCTCTTTTCAATGACGATAGCTTGGAAAAGTCACGTTCTTTATCAACATTTTTGAAAGATATTTATCGAGAATAACTTATGTACTATACACACATACACACACACATACATACGCTTTTCGCACTAGCTAAGGTTAATAATAAATCACTGACAAGCACCGGTTGAATTAATTCTCCAACCCCTTGAGTACCACCTTCCCCCTTCGCACCTCCGTTCTTCACCTCGTATTCGAAGAATGACGAAAGTTCTCATCCTTTAAAAAAAAAAATAGTATAAAAAAAAAAGAAACCCCTTTCGCCTAGAAGACGTAAGAGCAATATTTTTGACCTAGTCTGTACTGGCCAGCATCCCTCTCGTTCCATATAGAATATAAGAGGGTAGATATAAAGTATCTGGCGCCACGTTTACGACGTGCTTCTTCCTTTTCTATTCGATCTTTCTCAAATGGTCGCACACTGCTGCACCATAACTATACTGACTCATGCTCTGACCTTTTATAGGAAATTCTTATACCTCAAACATGTCCAATGTACATATGCCACTCTCGTTCTTTCTCTCTTTTTCTACGGTAAACATATACGAAAAATACATCATTTTAACAACAACAAAATAAAAATAAAGAAAAAATAAAAAAATAAAAATATCTAATAATTTTTGTTAATGTCCAATAAAATTCGTAATTACTTATCTATGCGTTAAATTGAAATAAAATTTTATAATTACAGATCCTAAAAGATAAATCTAAAGATTTACATTTTTTACAAGATACAAGATTTTGTTTAAAAATTTCTACGATATAGTAAAGATATTTGATATATATCGTAATTAATCCCACGAACACGCTAAGTTATTAATAATTAGGCTTCAAAATTATATGTATATATATTATATATACAAATTTATTGTAACTTCTTTTAAGCATTTTTTTTATCAAAACAATTATCAAATTCGAAATAATAATAAAAATATTATTACAATAAGATCTATCAACGTATGCCAAATAAAAATTGTAATAAGTTTAATTTATAATTACATCAAATAAATTCTAAATTCTAAATTATAATTATATTAAAACATAAACTTAAAGTACAACATAACAAATACGTTTGTTTGTCAAATTAACATTCTAGTATCGAACGATACAGTGTTATTATTTATTGTGTCTCTTTTAAATGATTGTAAAACGTGAGAGACCAAATTTATTATAAATATAAGTATAAAAATGCGACAAAAATATTAATAAGTGAAGAATCGGGGTCAAATAAAGGGGGAGGGGTAAGAGGTGGATATTTAATAGAAATTTTTTAAATGGTCTGTACTATTATCGATATTCCTCACGCAGCGATAAAACACGAAAAGACCGAGTGCCGTTAAAAAGACAAACACAGAGGGGTTGGAGAGATAGAAAAAAAAAAAGAAAAAAGTTAAAAGGGGACAGAAAGAGAGTGAGTGAGTAAAAGGGAATAAAAGAGAGAGAGAGAGAGAGAGAGAGATAGAGAGACAGAGAGAATATCTGGCGCCAGGGTTACGACGTCACGGCGTCTTTCCGTCTGCTACTCGGTGTAACCGGCGCCAATCAGACTCCCCATGGCTCGAGAAGAACCCAGACAAACCCAGACAAACCCAGACAAACCCGGACAAACCGAGAGACCCGTAGTAAGGATTCGCAAGACTAAAACCGTGCCAAGAGAAGAAACATAGGAATAAGGGAAGAAGTAACGTTTCCACTCTTTCCCTTTTTCTCACCCCCCTTTTTCTTTTTCTCAACCCCTTCTAACCCCCTAACCCTCTAACTCCTATCCCTACTCCTACCCCTTCACCAAGTCGCAATGGCTTTGCCAACAGTCGAAAAAAAACTCACACAGTGTCAGGTCATCCCTAACGCAACTATCACCAACAAAATCTACCCCACGATGTCACCCTTCGACAAAAAAAAAAGAACCTTCCAATCGGAATGTCCAACCTTTCGTCTCTGGTCTACGTTTTGCTATTCAAACACATCCATCACCCATTGGGATCGCTCGAAACCTTTTACTTTTTTTTCTTTTTTTTTTGCTTTCCTTTTTTATTCTTTCTTTTCGGTGCGTGTATTTTTTCGTTTGTTCGTTGTTAAATAATTGTTTTTATATGTATTCGTATATACGTTGGTATGATATTAAAAGTGAAGTGTTTTGTATGATAATATAATAGCGTTTTTACTTATTTATGAATGAATCTAATAATAAATATGATATTTTGGTTGAATATTATTTCAGATGCTGGTATTTTATTTATAATCAATTAATTAATTTATAAATAAATGCCGTTTCAAATAAATAATTTGTGTTTTAATAAAATAGTATCTATTTATAAATCTATCAGAAAAATACGATTAAAGTAATTCCTAATTTTAATTGAGTTTATGATAGCTATTAATTTATTAAACTATTTATCAATCATTACTCATTTATGAATCAAACCTAATCAACACGATATTAAAGCCCTATTTCTTACCCATATAATTTGACCTAATTTGTCGAGTAAGATAAAACACCGTATATATTTATCAAAATTCAAATAAATATATAACGTCACCTAACCTAAAACTATGATCCTTGTTATGAAATAATTAAATAAATTTCGATATGTAATTATAAGTTAAATTTAAATACATTGACACTGATATTTATAAACCGAGCAAATATAACCTTTTTAATACTGCAACCATAATTCTAACAATAAATTAATAAATAAATAATTATCTATATCAGAGAAAGTACAAATTTTTCATTTATTTTTAAATATAAATATGTTACCGTTAGAAAATGTCAAGATTCACATAATCACTCAGTAAATGTTCTAAATGTTAATATATAAGAATAAACCCAAATATATTTGGTCTTTCACCGAAGAATTTGATTTATGAATCTTTGTATGTCTCACCATATGATTCTTGACATTCTACAATTTCGACCATTCATGATAACACATATAAATCGATTATATACTAATACCAAAACTATGATCCACACCTTCGAAACTGAATTTAAGTTGCATTAACATTAGCAACTAACCTAACTTGACTACAAACAATCGCTCGTTCTACTTATCATATAACATTGGATAAGTGGGCAGCCTGAAAGATAGAAGTAAAGGGCTAGGATAAAGAGTAAAAGGACAAAGTGAAGAAAGGGAAGAGACGAGAACAGTAAAGAAGAAGAAGAAGAAGAGAGAGAAAAGAGAAAAGGGGTGTGTAAGATGAAGAAGAAAGTAAAGGAGAAAAGGAAGAAGGGCTTGATAGGAGCTGAAGGAAGCTGAAGGGTGAACGGGGGAATAGGGGAATGAGAGAACGGGGGTTTAAAGGAAGAGAGGATTCCTCGGTTTCAGGTTATCGATCGCGGATTCCGCTCGAAGAATCTGTTTACCCGAATCTCCAGCTCCTCTCTCTCCCTTTGGCGAGTATGTGTGGTGTATCCGACTCTTCTTCTTAACCTCCCAGATTTAGGAAGGCTTTCTTGTTTCTGGGGGATCGCTCCTCGACCACTTCTCTTCTTCTTATTCTTCTTTCTTTCTTTCTCTTTTTTTTCCTTTTTTCCCCCTCAAGATTAACTTGAGAAGATCCCGTGTGTTGAGTCATCTCTTCTTCTTCTTACTCCTTCAATATGCTAGGCTTTGATATTTTATTTTCTTATTTCTTTTTTTTTAAGTTTCCTTTTTTTCTTTGCTGTTTATATCCGAAAATTAAACAAATATTGGATAATATAGTCGTTAGAAATCATCCCTTTGATTAGATATTAGATTAAAAATGTTCTAGAAGATAATAATAAAGACCAACCAGATTCTGTTATGTGATTAAATTTTGTTATTTTATTTTCTTCTTTATTTTATATTGTATATTTTTTTTTCTTTTTCTGATTTTTGTTTGAAATTTAAAAAATCGATTTCGTTCTTTCTAAATGTTACACGATTGTTTTCTTGTTTTCCTTTATTTTAGTTTGCATTGCAAAAGAAACGATTGACTTTTACTTTTATTTGTTTATTGTTCCGTTCGAATGTACACGATTTGATCTTTTTGTCGTAGGATTATTTATGTTATGTTTCTTTTTTCTTTTTAATTTAATTTTTGTTTCGTTTGAAATTAAAGATTGATTTAGACCATACGAAATTTTTACTATTAAATATTAAAAATTGTTGTTACATTGCAAATAAACGATTTACTCGTACTTTGACTTCAATATTGAATATTTTTGTATTGTTTTTGTTTTTCAAGTACAAAGTAACGATAATGTTGTAATGTGCATTTTTATGGTAAAATATGAGTCATTTATTATTTGCATTCGTTGCATTTTCGTTCGATGCTTTATATCCCCCTTTTCTCTTCCATCTCTCTTTTCCTATTTGACGTTGTTACTTTATGCCGATAAATCGTTTACGTGTCACGATTGAAAATGAATAGGAAGAATATTTTGTCATGTAGTAACGGTGACTGTAATTATCTCGGATTTAATAACGATTACTCGACGATGACGTACACAAAGAGGTTATTATCTTCATTGTTCTTTTATCTCTTTTTTTCTCTTTTAATGAAATCGTTAAAATCGTAAGTTCGACGAACATTTTACAAAAATTCAAATATTAACCTATTCCTATAAAATACAATATAATAATATTTTTAAATGCAAACAACACATAATGCATATTTTGTCGTATACAAATTTTAAATTATTCTAAAAAATTACTATTATAAATAAATTATAAATAACGTTAAATATAAAAAGAAAAAAAAATAAATCAAATAGAAAGTCTTCGATCTTTCGTAAAAGATTAATACTAATTTCAAATAATATAACAAATTTCAAATAAAATCAATTTTCTTGACCCAACCCTGACACCGTTTGAAACGAAAAAACTTCAGACATTTAACATATCAAAATTTATAGATAAAGTTATCGACAAGTTTTCATAATAAACATTAGTAACGCATCTTACATAAATATCGATTATCGTATTGTCAGGTAGATTAGGTGTATATCAATAGAGTATGCGTATGCGAATGATGGTTCTCGATAGTACGTCAGAGGAACGCAAGAGTTTATCTATGATCGGTGAGGGGGGTAAGCAGGAAGGCAGATACACAACACATACAGGCGTTAAGATCAACGTGACGAAGGGACACCTACTTACCACGTTGACAGCTGCTTGGCATAAACGGAACACAACCAAATGAAACTACCAAACGTCTGGTCACACCTTGTCTACACGCTTTACCTACTTATTTTCAAGGGCACTTGGCCAATTTTCCCTAAACCTTGGCTTTAAGCCTAAACCCTCAACATTTTGCACACCCTACTTTCTTTTGTTCTTTCTTTTTTTGTTTAAGCAAATAACATTTTTGTTTTAATTAAAACATTTTCCAGTCGTATGTCCAGTGATCATTTACATAACAAACAACAACAAGGACACATAGAGTTGAATCAGGATTTTGCCTAAAATTATAAATTTTGAATTAATTATAATAAAATAAGAGGGTTGTGATTTAGAATGTTATTTACCAATCGGATAACACAATATGTATATTATAATCAATATGATTATGCACGAACACAAATATTTATTTACGTGTTACACATAAATGAAAACACGATTTTATGCGAATAATTATTTGCGTTAATTATAATTATATAATTATATATGTAAATGTATAATATAGTATACATATTATAGAATAAATTTGTTAAATAATAAAATGAGAATTAGTAATTGGACAAAAATCTTGATAAAGGTAGAACATTATACTGATATATCTTAACTATAGTACACAGTGATTTTGGTTTAAAAGGGAAGATTGTACAAGAGTATCAGACGACAAGACGAAAGACGAAAGATAGGGCAGCTTCGTGGATAGGTAGGAGGAGGATTTAGTGTATCCGTTGAACGAACGTGGTCGGTTTATAGTACTGCTCTCGGCTAAATGAAGGTTACATGAGCCTGGTATTAGTGTAATGTACATAGGTAATGAGAAGATGCTTTGGAAAGAGATAATTTTTCTTCTTAATGAAAAGAACATTCAAAATTAATCCTATTTGATATTATCTCTACAATTAAACGATACAAATTTTAATAATATAAAATGATTATTATATATAATTATTTATATTTCATTCTTCGTTCCATCTTCAACTACCCTTTAAGAAAATTTTAATTTCATTTCCTCTTGTGACTTATTTTAAAGATAAAATGTAGACCTGATCCTTGTATTACAGAAAAATTACATTTTATTGATCTATTTATAAGATAAAATAAAAAAAAATAATAAAACACATAAATTATATTTATATTTCATTTCAGCTAAACCTACTTAAAAAATAATTAGAAATATCCTATTGTGTATATAATAATATTGTGTTAATACCAAATTAAACTAATTAAAGGGTGTCAAATCTTAAAACAAATAAATAAAACAAAAAAATTAGGAAAATTTCTAAGGAAAAAAAAGCAAAAAAAGGGGTAGTCATCTGTGGGACTAGGTATTACGTTGATAATAATTCCTGGTAGAGAATATTCTTGGAAAGGTTGACCGAGCCTTGGCTGGTCTTAACGTCGAGGATGCAGGAGGCTTGCAAACAATGCTCACCACGTAGAGAAGCCGAGGAATCAAATGACGACGGAATACTAAACACTTGAGAATACTTAACGTTCTAGCGGTTGGGGGTGAGGGTTGGGAGGGAGGATTCGTACAGACGTTCCTGGCTAAAGGTAGAAGATATATACATACCTAAAGACACCACCACCATCACCACCATCACCATAACCATCAGCCCCCCGTCTATGTACCCTCACACCCCAGGATACACCCCATTCTCTATCTACCCCTACTACCCTCCCTTTCCTCATAGTCATAGTCCTCGTGCACGTGCAAACACGTGACGGACGTTTCCAACCAACACCGGTGGTGGTGGTTTCACCTTGTCACGTAGATCAAGATAATTGTCCCCAGGCAAAACAAGCGATTAATCCTTTGATCCTTTAATCCTCAATGCGCGTTGACATTAATAGATCCGGCTTATCAGAGATCTACGTGCTCGACGAATTCCCTTTTCAAGAGAGACACGCGTACTACACACACCCTTCTATACAACGGACCTAATATATACATATGTGTGTTTCTCTGTATGTATGGGTATATGTTTTTGTTGTGTGTGCGATTGAGAAAAGATAAGATCTTACTCTAATCAAATGAATGAGCATCTTTTTAGTAGCAATTTACTCTCTTCTTTTTTTCCTTTTTTTGTAATCGTTAGAAAAGTAGATACCCTAAGCCTCATGTAATATATATATATAGGGGGGGGGGGGATTAAAAGATAAAATCTTACTATAATCAAATAAATGAGCGACATATTTTAGTCAATTTGTTCCTTTTGTCAAGATTTTATTTGTTACAATTAAATAAAATAAAGAATATTTTTCAATATTAATAATTTAATATAACTTAAGTATTATTAATAATTTCAATATTTATAATTGATAAAAGATTAAAATCAATATTATTTTTTTAGCCATTAAATTAAAATCAAGTCATGTTCGCTTTCAAAAGTTTCTTATCAATTTTTTTCATATTTATACTTATCATTTCTTTTATAAAATATAATTGCTTAATTTCATAACATGAGATGTAAAACGTAGATATAATTTTAAATATTCAGTACTTTCACTTCTAATTGTACTACACAAACATCCTTACAATATTTTCATGTAGTATCGATGGTATTTAATTCATAAACGATTTCAACGATGTTTCAGTAAAAGTGCAAATAAATCAGGAAAATAAAGACAGATAGATAGATAGATAGATAAACAGAGAGAAAAAATATATTATCAATAATAATAATAATAATAATAATAATAATAATAATAATAATAATAATAATAATAATAATAATAATAATAATACCGATGAAAAGCATATTACTTGGTCGATCTCCATTATTCTTTCTTGGCGACTTTCACGGTTGTAAGAAAAGGATCCCGTCGTGGGTTAGGTAAAAGCCTATGCAAGGAAGATTTTAAAGCGTTGTATGAACGACCATAAAAAAAAAAGAAAAAAAAAGACAGATAGACATAAAGGAAGAAGAAGAAAAAAAATAAGTAAAAAGATGAATGTGAAAAAGAAAATAAGAATAAAAATAAGGATAAGAATATAAGAAGAAGGTAGGTAAAAGGTTTGCAGGTATCGGGTGAAAATATTTGCCGCGGGCTGTACTGTCTTCTTCATCATTAGAATCTACCCTTAGGTATCTATCTACCTAGAAGCCAAGCAAGTTCTTTGTATCATCTCAACGAACCGATCCGAATCCTTAAGCACACCAGTGTGTCTCTTCTCAAAATCTTTCTCACAAATATATCGAACGAGTGAAGAAATTCATCCAACAACAAACTGGTGTGAACGACTAGTACCATTTTCTTTATCGAACCTTTAATATCGTACCAACTAAATGAGCCCAGCCCAGCCCAGCCCTTACCAGGTGAGAACTTTGAAACTAACGCAGTAAGTAAGAGAGAAAGACAGTAAGTGAGTATGTGTATACGTGTGTGTATATATAAGTGTGTGTGAGTCTGAGAAAGAGAGAGAGGAAACGAAGCAAATTAGATTTGTTAGACTCTCGATAAAAGGGGGATGCATTCTCGTTCGCGAAATTTCTCTCGACACCCTTGCAAAATCCTTTTCTTCAAACCATCTCTCTATACCTCTCTCCCTCTCTCTCTCTCTCTCTCTCTTCTTCTTTGGTTTTCTATCTTTCTCCTACATTTTGTTCTGTCTCGTTCTCTTGTTCTCTCATCGTTTGGATTCGACGAACGATGATGAGCACCAACAACAACGTTCTTTCTCTTTCTCTCTCTCTCCCTCTCTCTCTCTCTCTCTCTATCTATTTATCTATCTATATATCTATCGAACAACGAATAATAATAATAATGAATAATAAATAATAATAATAATAATAATAATAATAATAATAATAATAATAATAATAATAATAATAATAATAATAATACCAAGAACGAATATAATACCATCCATTTTGCTCGCGGTATCGTTAATTTATTCTTAACGATTTACCTCGCGGGGCATAAAAAGATCGTTATTCGAGGAGCGAAATAATGAGATTTACAGCGATGTCGACGGAGAGAGATGTGGTAGATGGATAGAGAAAAAGAGATAGAAATAGAAAGAGAGAAAAAGAGAGAGAGAGAGAGGGAAACTAGGATTGAAAATATTCACCGAGGTGCAAGTTATCGTAACCGACGATCTCGGCCTACCAACAATTTTCTTTCCTTATTTTCTTTAAAAAAAAAAAAAAAAAAAAAAAAAATTGTGACTTTTGCTCTGCTGAAGCATTTTTTCTTTTTTTTGCGTTAATTTCAAATCTCGTCCTCGCTATTTTTGCTTATCCATTTTCTCTCTCTCTCTCTCTCTCTCTCTCCTTCTCTCTTCTCGTTTTTCTTTTCACCAGACATTATCTTTTTTAATTGAAACGTGTCCGAAAAAATTGTATATTTAATAATAATATTTTCTTCTTAATTCCACGTTTCATATTTCTTCGATTATTTTTTTTTTTTTTGTATTCGTTTATCTTTTTATACACTTTTATTATAGTTCAGAGTACTGTAATGAAATATTAGTCATTTAAATGAGTTAACTTATTTTTTTATTGATATTTTTTAATAATAATTTTTTAATTCATCGAGGAAGAATGAAAAAGAAAAACAAAAACACAAAAAAAGAAACAAAAAAGGAAAAAGAAAAGAAGAAGCTCTTATTCGAAGCTATAATAAGTCATAAAGGGTCACCAAAGAGGAGATGTTTTCACCATCGTTTCAGTTATGAGACTTTACGAGAACTTGCCTTTCTATGATGATATTTTAATACGTGAATGATATAGCAAAGAACGAACGACTTTTCTGTGTTTCTTTACCCACATGTACACAACATACATACACACAAATACATACATGYATGCATGCATGTACATTAACCCACATACAGGAAAGGAAGTAACGTAAAAGCATGTCTTTCGAAGATTTATCATAACTTCAAGAAAAAGATGAAAGACAGAAAAACAAGGATAAAGAAAAATCATAAAATAAAGAAAGAGAAAGAAGAAATAAAGAAAAAGAGAAAGATAGTGAGAGAGAAAAAGAAAGAATCTTGTTTACTTTAGCTACAAAATCTTGTTCCTTTTTTTCCTTGGTATTTTTTCGTTTGAAAATGTTACCCACGTCGTTCCGTTGAAAGAAAAAGATAGAGAGGACTATACCGAAGAAAAAAAGAAAAAAGAGAAAGAGAAAGAAAAAAAGAAAGAACGAGAGAAAGAGAGAGAGAGAGAGAGAGAGAGAGAGAGAGAGAGANAGAGAAAGAAAAAAAGAAAGAACGAGAGAAAGAGAGAGAGAGAGAGAGAGAGAGAGAGAGAGAGAGAGAAAGAATTTAAAGTCTCCGTCCACGTGATTCCATTAGCACACCCTTTTACAACGCATGTTAATTATTCATAAGGTACAACGTGGAGAAGAACCCTCGTTGGTGCACCTTCTCCTCCCTCTCCCCCTCCTACTCCTATTCCACCCATTCTTCTCCCCTCCTTCAGCAACTCTTACTAGTCCTCCACCTTCACCTCTTTCTCTTTAGGTTGACAATGCTTGCAAAGTACCACTTAAAGGCAGAATCTTTCTGCATCGTCAGGAAAAGTGACTTCGAAACGTCCCTTACCTCCTTCTTCTTCAACCCCCTCCCCCTTTTACACCCTACCATCTCATATACCATATATAGATATATAACATCTAGGTCGTCTTAAAGGAAATCATTTTATCGGTAACACTAATAAAAACTATCGATATATGATGATAATAGTGGAAGAAAAAATAAAAAAAAGAAAATTTATTAGAAATACAATGGATATATAAAAGATGTTCCAACGATTGTAATGCAAATGAGGAGAATGTAATTACCACGTGTAAAAAAATTAAATGGAAAATATTTTAATAAAGTTTTTTAAACGCGTGACTGAGTTTTTGAAATGATACAAATTTATTTGATAGTGGAAATTTAAATTCCTCTCCTTGACTTATTTTATTTTTTGAGGGGAGAAGAAAGGTAAGGGTTTCATTTAAATAAAAGCGTTTCAATGATTGATAACGCAACTTGTAAAGTTGAATTTAAAAAAAGAATATAATATTACAATTATGGTCTGATATATTTGGTAATTAAAATTCTTAAATACGTAAAAAGTGATAGTGTTACAAACTAACAAAAAGTAAAAATAAATAAAATATAGTTTGTAAAGTGTTCAAGAAAGTTTTTGGCTTTGTGTTTTCTTTTTTTTTGCTTTTTTAAGAAACAAAAAATTATTTGAAAGCAAACTTTTTTAAATCATCTTTGACTAATCTTTATGGGGGTTTTTATTTATTAATGATGATGCTCGTTAATGATCGGTAATACTTGTAAATTTGAATATAAAAAAATAATATAATAAATATAAGGCATAAAATTATTTATAAAAATAATAGCATTTATCGTTGTTGATTGAATTATGAAATTATACACCGTATCGGAACAATTACAAAACATAAGATATACGATTAGTTATTTTTAATTACGAACGTGCATTTTACTTACTAATTAGTTCATTCTTGTCGATGTCCCTAGTAAAAAGAAGATGAAGTAAAAGAAGAGAGAAAGAGAGAGAGAGAGAAATTGCTTTTGTCGCAATAGCAGTTAGTACTATTAGCGCGTTTGCACAAATAAATTTTAGTTAAGAGTATTTCTCTCTCTCTCTCTCTCTCTCTCTTACATTCTTTCTTTCTTCCCGTTTTTCTATTACACAAACATACGTACAAATGTATACGTATAAAAGAAACATTACATACACACAAACCAACGAGTGTGTACACGCATTCCCACAAATACCGAAAATTCTGTAAACTACATTGTAAGTATATAAAATTTCTTGTAGAATACTTTTGTAATATAGCCCCGTGTTTAGTTAGGAAAGAAATACGAAATGAATAAAATAAAAATTCGCATATTAGTGGATATTCCTAAATTTGTAATAGCCCCTTTTACGTTTTCGTGCACCCGGTCCTTTCGCACAACGTTAGCAACGCCCTGTAATGTCGATTAGTATAATGGCTTTTGATTTAATGGTCGCTTGAAACCACCAGTACGCGCGTTCACCAACCAACCAACCCAACCACCCACCCACTCTCTTCTCTCTCTCTCTCTCTCTCTTTCTCTTCCATTCTCTCTCACGTTCTGTATGTAGCCGCTCGTGGCTGTCGTATTGCATACGACGTACGAGAAACGACGAACGTTTTCGTTGCTAACGATCTAAGCGCTCTAAGCATAGTAGCCCATTGAGAGAGAGGGCCACGTTTCTGATAATTACATTAACGTGATGATATATATGTAAATACATGTACGTTCTTGTATATGTAGAAATATGTCCATGAATGTGTATGTGTCTGCATGTGTATAAAGGATAATATATATATACACGTATGTATGTATATGTAACGTTATCATGAGTAGAAGCAATGAGATTTGCATTCGGTTCGATGACCGTTCAAACGTTCGTTTGAAATTCGTTAGATTAATCATATATTTATTTTTATACGAATATTATTGAGAGATTGAATTAAAAAAAGGAAATCGGTTACATAATAATGAAATTTAGATAGATGATTTAAAATTAAAGATTGACTCGAAAGAAATGATGGCCACAGGCTAGTGACATTATTACAAAATATTCAATTTTATTATTTCGTAATAGGAAAAAGAACAAAAATGAGAGTAAGAGAGAGAGGTAGAAAACCGGGGGTGGATTGTATAATGATATTAATATATATGAGAATACGTGGTTTTCCGTCGTCCTATTGATTTTCCTTAAACACATAGAGATATAACATAGAGACTGAAAGATGATAATAATAACTTCATGGAAGATACAATATTTCAATATTTCTAATTTTATCTTAAAAAATCAAATTAAGTAAGTCAATCAAATATAATGTAATATAATATAATATAATAATAAAAATAATAGAATATAATAATACAAATCTATTTCTTTCTTTTTCTGGACAATGTATTCTAAAAATATAACACACATAATTACGTACTTCACTGTTGAATTATTTAATTATTATAATAACATAATCCCTTCTCAAATCTTATTTTATCACCACATACCGAATTCGATAAAATCGAATGAAGACATTTCCTCCTCATTCACTCTTCTACGAAAAAAAAACACGAATCTTCATAGATATATGTGAGATAGATTCTATTCGTTTTTAGCTTACCGACTAGAAAGATCACGTGCAAAGAAGTAGAATAAACTCCTCCTCCTCCTCTTCCTACCCTTTCTCTTCTCCTACCCTTTTCTTCCTCCTTTTCCTTCTTTTTCATTGTCGTCGTACTCGTCGGTCAAACTACCTATGATTGATCGTTCGAACGAAAAGAAATCGCGTGTCGTTCATAGAGAAACGCAGAGAGACACGTGAAAATAGGCACGTGCCACCTACGTTGAGTTATTCTCTATCTTTCTCTTTTTCATTCACTCATACTCTCTTTTTCATACATGTACTAACACACGACACATGCGTGAAAACACATATGTGATGTTGGATACATAAGTTGGCTTTTCATCGCGAAAGAAATGCGTTTCACCTTCACCCCATCTCTCTCCCTCTCTCTCTCTCTCTCTCTCTCATTTTTCTCGCACGTTTCTCTTTGTCAGCCTACATATATACATAACCCCTTTTCTCTTTTACTTTTCTTTTCTTTTCTTCCACGTTTCCTTTTTTCTATTTCTTTTCTTTTTCTTATTTTTTTGCTTCCTTTTTTTACTCTTTTTTTACTTATCCTTTATTTGACGTCTGACACGCGGCTGGTGTAATGGAATAACGGGTCCCACGACGAGGAAAAGACGAAGACGAGGACGAGAACGAGGAAGTGCCGTCTTTCGATCCTTCCAATCCCCGCCCCTAGTTCCCCGCTTCCACCCACCTCACCCCATTCCACCCCCGCGACTACGAAGACAAACTTCAATCAATGCCTCTCGAAAGACAATAGACATTCGGTTAGATGGAGCGACATAGCCCAGGATGGAGAAGCCAAGGATGCAACCTCGATTTTCTTCAAAACCCTCACCCCTTCCACTCCACCCCGTCACCGTACCCTTTCCTTTCCTTTCCTTTCCTTTCCTCCCAACCAACTACGACTATCCAGTTTCCCATCCCTTTCTTGACATTTCCTCAACCCATTTCTACGATAACCAACAAACCTTCTCTCTTTGTCTGTCTGTCTGTCTGTCTGTTTCTTTCTCGAACTTTTTCTATCTCACCTATTCGCTATTTTCTTGGAATATATCAAAAGCATAATATAAGAATATATACATACATATATATTTTTAACAAATTTGTTATACAACGAATTTATTGATAGGGTGGTAAATATTGTTGGTATTGAAAATCATTGATAACGTGATTTTAAATTACTTTGATTTATTTCATTATATTCTTATTATATTATAATATATTAATATATAATTAATATATATAATATCATTTAATAATATTATATAATAAGAGAGTATATATTATATAATATAGTATATATATACAATAAGTATATAATTATTATATACTAAATCCAACGTTATATACATGACATAACAGTATAATCAAAATGTTTTTTTTTTTTTTTTTTTTAATGAAATAAGATAATGAAAGAGTATGAGGAATAATTTGTATATTTTGATTATTCTTATATGGAGTCCCATAAACAATTTGTTTCTTTTAATTGTATTCGTTCATTTTTTTGCGAAAAAAATATGTTTACGTCATTAATCGTTAAAGTAACGTATGCAACAGGATTGTTAAAAATGATTAATAATATGGTTAAAAAAGATTTTAAAAAAAGATGACAAAGATAGAACCAACGACCTAAGAGTAAGAGTTTTTTCGATGGATAATAAAAAAAAAAAAAAAAGTCTAGAATATTTTTCCCTTAGATATAATAATTAGCCTTAATCTAGGTTTAACAAATATTTATGTAACCTTCTTTTATAGAAGGCTGATACTGAAAGACAGTTAAGAAAATGAAGAAGCATAGAAAGAGAAAGAAAAAAAGGAAAATAATTATGTCAATGATTATGAAAGAGATCCAACTAACACATTTCTTATTATATTTTCTTCCCATTTTTTTTAATCTTTTATATCTTTTATAATATTATATCATGAAAAAGATATGAATAATAAAACGATTCTTACTTCATTACAATAACCTTTTTATTATATCAATATACTAATTATTATTTATTAATAAATATTATAACATATACAAATTTTTTAAATAATTGTTATTATTATCAATATTATTCGGAATAAGACGAATTAGATCTTATTTTGGTAGTTTTTTTTTCTCAAGCTCATTAAAGCAAACGCTAATGGCGATTCAACATAAAATATGTGCATGAATGTATGTAAAAAGTGTGTGTATGTGTATGTGTGTGAGTGAGAAAGAGAAAGAGAAAAGAGAGAAAAAGTGACACGAACTGTTAAAGAGCTACACAAGGAGCGTTTTGTCGTCGAGAACGTTACACGGAATTTAATTATCATAAAACTCGTAGCTGTGTGTGTGTTAGCACACAGCACACCGTTGGTAGACATCTTAGAATTATATGCCATTAAATAATCACCGATGTGGCAGCGACAGTTTGAGAACGTAAATGCGAATGAAATCACCATGAAGTATCACCTTACTTTCCCAGATATAATATTCTATATATATGGATATACAAAGTGTCTCATTTAAATTGATCTACTTAAATATCTACGAAACTGTTGAAAGTTAGAAAAATATTGTTGTTAGACAAAATGCATTATCTGATATTATTTATTTATTTTTTTTTAGGTGGACGAGTTAAAATTACACGAGAATGTCTACTTTGATATTTTAAATAAAATTATTTATATATATTTTTTAATGAACCAGTTAGTGTAGGTTTTTATCCTCTTACACGTGCTGTTCGTTCTCAAAACTTTTCAACCTTCCTCTAAGTATTATACACAATACATTTCTAAGTATTACATCCATTTATTTCGGGTAAATATGAAAAATTCATTGAAGCAACCTTTCGCAAATTCTGTTAAAAATTTGCACCCTTTCGAACTTTTCAACCCTAGTCACATGCCAGATTCAGAACTTTACAACCCTCCTATACGTAGAAAACTGTTCTTTTTCTATATATATATATATGTATAATTTGTGTGCAAATTTTTAATTTTATTTCATTTATCTAATTGCTCATATCCAAAATCATATACATATGATAAGTATAATTTAATAATAATATAATAGATATAATAATAATAATAATAATAATAATAATAATAATAATAATAATATATTATATTTTAATATTTAAAGAATAAAATAAATTAATTGTAATCTATATATATATATATATAAAAGTTTATTCCAAATAAAACATTCGAATTTGCTGTTTATAAGATAAACATTATATGTATCTTTTAATTTCGCTAGTTATTTTTGCTCGTTAAATCAAATCATCATTTTCAGGATGAAAAAAAGAAAAAAATTACAAAGTGACAGAGACAGAGAGAGACAAAGATATATATACATACATATATATGTATATTTCAGTAAATCAGTGTACTATACTACATTTGAAATCAACACACTGATAGTAAACCATTTGAACTAAAGCATGGTAGCGACGTCGTTAAAACAAACGAAACGAAACGAAACGAAACGAAACGTAACGAAATGTCCGAGAGCAAACGGCAAACCCGAGAATGGGCTCTCTCTCATTCTCTCTCTCTCTCTCATACACACATACACACATACACATACTCATCGATGTTAAAACCTCGAAAACGCGAAAGCACGCGCGTGCTCTTATTAAAATGCATACCATGGTTGCAGAACAGTTTTGTGCGTCAGTCGGCCTTCGAGAACACAACACAACATAACACACCACATTTCGCTCACGAATTCCCACCTATGAAAGTAGACGCGTGAAAAACAAACTATCCACCGAGCTAGTAGGACCTCAAATAATAATAAACATATTTTTATTTTTATTTGTAATTTATTTTTTCCTTAATATTTATATTTACATTTCCATGGAACTACGTCGTTGGTTCGACAAATTAATTTTTATTCAAAACTATAATTTCTAAAATCAAAACGAATAAATGAATGGTTATTGTACGTTCGAGAAATATTTTCGATTGTTTTTATTAATTAAAAGCAAGATTAATTGTGTATATGTGAATTATCTTATTAATTACTTTTCTAAATTAATTGTCTATTTTTAAGTTATTCATTTTCTATCGATTAAATTTATTTAATTTGAAATCTAAATTATTTTTAATGTATTTAATTTTTTGATTTTATTTTTTATCTTTCTGTTACTTTAAAATTATAAGCTAAAATAATATTTGTATATAGAATGTTATAGTTACTCTCGATATAAATATAAGAAGTTTGTAATAATTTCTAATTGAAAATATAAATCTTGAAAATTTAGAAAAAAGAAATAAATTATTCAAACAAATTCTTATACACATTCGTCGAATTATCCAACAAATTTAAATACTCACAAATAAATTATTCCAAATATGAAACAATTATTATTATTCATAAAAAAAAGAGAAAAAATTTTATTGATTTGGTATCATTTATGATACCAAATAAAAACACATCAATTATGAATATGATTATTCTTGTCTAAAAAAAAAAAATTAATCTAGTTATATCGCAAATATTCTAAAAATTGTCTCCATCTTCTAGCAAATTTCTCATTGGTCGAATTTAAGGATCAAATAAAATACTAAGATCCACTTTTGGTAAAACGAAAGAACGAATAAGAATATCATATCATATCATATCTTTCTTTCTTACTTTCTTTCTTCCTTTCTTTCTTTCATTCTTTTTTTCTTTCTTTCTTTCCATATCGTCGTGTAGTTGTACGTTAGATAAAACACCGTAGAGTCTTTGGCTGTATCCTTCTTATATGAATTCGTGACGTTCTCTTTCAGTTCGCAAATTCTTTTCGGAGGTCCAACATCTCTTGTATAGCCCCTGGCCTCCGATGTAGTACGAGAAGACACGCTCGAAATATGAAAGCGAGTATTCCAACGTTTGCTTTAATATTCTTTCTCACACTCTCTTCTTTCGTCCTTTCCATCCAAGTCCTGTGCACCATATTCTCATACATTCATACACATACATATATACATACATATAAAGCTATACTACCTACATGCATACACTATCAGCCAAAAGTTTAAAATCACTTCCTAATAATTTTCATAAAAATTAATTATAGTCAAGATACTCACATTTAATATGTCAGATTATAATTAAAAATAATTCAAATATTTTTTTTTATTTATGAAAAAGAATAATTTAAAGAAAAATACTCGTTCTTTAATTTAAAAAAAAAACAAACAAATAACATAAAATATATTTAAAATGTACTATACCGTAATTTTCGTTGACAAATTGATCGATTATTTTAAAATCATTAAATTAGTTTTTTTCACAAATATCATATCTCTTTCTCCCTCTCTCTCTCTCTAGAAAATTGTACATAACGATTCTTAACTTTTAGTTGGTACTGTATATATGCTCTAGGAAAAAGATGTTGAAGACTAGTTGTATAGGGTGTCACACATAGAAAAGTAAGTAAGTGAGTAAGTAAGTAAGTAAGTAAGTACGTTCTGGTTGGTATAACAGCACGTCTGCACTAACATAAGAGTGTCTATCAATTTGCAAAGGTACTATATACATTAATTATGCAAGTAAAACGTGGATTCCTTCTTCAAGTCACTCCATAAATTTACTCTCTCTCTCTTTTACTTTCTTTATTTATTTCTTTATTTCTTTCTTTCTTTTACGTATCTGTATATTTTCTTCTACCACCAACAACATTCTTTCTCGTGTCTTCTTTTTCTACTTTTTCTTTTTTAAGGTATCTATCTACTATCTACCTACCTATCTATCGTCTTTGGTAACAGAAGGGAAAACACTGTCGTCGTTCTCGTCATCATCATCGTCGTCGTCGTCGTCGTCGTCGTCGTCGTCGTCGTCGTCTGAGCTAGCTTTTAACGAGGACATAATTAGACACGTCACGTCTACGGCTAGATCGAGAATATTATTAGAATATAGATAATAAAGTACTTTGCTAACGAAAAGGTGTATAACATCGATCTTTTCTTTTTCCCTTTTTTTTTTTTCTTTTTATCTATGCCGAGGCGTATTTATCTTCTTTTTTATTTATATTTTTTTTCTTCTTTATTCTTTGTATTTCTTTATTAGTTTCTTGCCGGTATCGAGTTTTTTTTTATTTAGTATATAATATCTTCTTTTTTTTAATACTTAATACGATACGTATCAGTTAATTAGGGTTATCTATTATAATAATTAATTAATATCGTAAGAAATAATTTTTTATATTGAAATAAGCGATATTAAAAAAGAGGAAAAAAAATTCTAATTCTAATTCGTAATATTAATTGGAAAAACAATTTCAATTTCTATAATATCGTTCATATCTACTATCATATATAATTTTGTTTTTATTATATAATATTATTATAAACACTTACATTATATACCTATAGTTTTAATTATATATTCATTATTAATAATCACTCGCTATAATAAAACATATTTCATCCACTGAAATACACCATAAAAAATATTACCCTAATTTCTTAAAATAAAATAAAATTAATATAAAATTAAATTTAAATATCTATCAAATCCCTACCCACATTAAATTACTACGAAGTCAACTCACTAATATAGTAACACGCAATATATAATATATATATAAAAAAAGAAAAAAATGTAAGTGAAAATTCCTAAACGCGCGGACGAATATCTTACTGGAACATTTAATATCCTTCAAAATCCACTACTATCTCACATAATTTTATTCTTTCCATATTCACTGTCCAATATTTTCATGGGCATATACACAGATCTATCGAGATAGCAATCTACCCATCCATCTATCCATCCATCCATCCAACCAACCAACCAACCAACCAACCCAACCATCTATCCATCTATCTCCTTCGATATTGCGATTCTTCGTAGGAATCTTTGGAAAAGGAACGTTCAACATAGCCCGTACGTCCACCGATTCGTGAAGCTTCGCTCGCGATTTCCTACGAAAGTAAAGGAAAGTAAAGGATGGTAGGGGTGAAAGAAGAGGGTTTTGGGGAGGTGGTAGGGGGTTGGAAAGAAGGAACTAAACGGGAAAAGATCGAACGAGTCGACGTTACTCGGCACAATAACATCACCATCCTAGGAACGTGCGGAGAAACGCTTACGGTTCTTCTTCTTCTTCTTCTTCTTTTTTTTCTTCTTTTTCTTTAACTCTCTTTCTCTCTTACTTTCTCAGTCTACTAGCCGGCATCCATTTCGATCACAAAACTCAAAGCGTAACCGAAGCTATCTGGACAAACGTTCTCTCTTGCAAACCTACAGAAAGAATAAAAGAAAAAATAGGAAGAGTTTTGTGGGGTGGTAGAAAAAAGGGGTGACGTGGGAATACGATTGACGAAGAAAGAAGAAAGAAAAAGAAGAAAAATAAACAGAACCAAGAGAAGAAGGAGGTAAAGGGGTGGAAGAAGAAGAAGAAGAGGAGGAGGAGGAAGAGGAAAACAGTTTCCCTTCCGTGGAACATAGAGAATTTTAAGCGATAGGAAGAAACTCGACGTTGAAGGAAACGCGAAGTAGAAAAGGAAGTATCGGTTGAACAGAGTTAAGGTATTCGCGAGGAAAGAATTCGAAAAACGCACTCGACTAGAACAAGAGAGAAAGAGTAGGATAGATGGATGAATAGATAGAAAATACAAGAGAGAGAAAGAGAGAGAGAGAGAAGGTAGAAAAGTAGGAGGGCAAGTTAGATAGGTATTTTACATTTGAGGGCTTGGTAAGCCTCTGATGTATTACCGACTGTGAGCTTGCGGAGTCAGCACTGTCGGATCCAACAAACCGGACAATCCGATTTTTCCTTCTTTCTTTCCTTCCTTCCTTCCTTTCCTTCCTTTCCTTTCCTTCTTTTTTTCTTTCTTTATTTCTTTCTTTCATTTCTTTCTATCTTTATTTCTTCATCTTTCTTCTTCTCTTCCATCATCGTTGTTCCCTGGCAAAAGGGTGGACGCCGAGAAGCGGAAAAAGTGGATAGACACGAACACATGAGTAAGAGAGAAAGAGAGAGAAATATAGAAAGAGAAAGAAAAATGGGAAAAGCTTGAAAAGAGGTTTGAAAGGCGAGCGTGCAAATCATTTTCCGCACGTACGAAACCTTTCGCGGTAGAGATACAAATTGTAATCCCACTCGATTGGATTTCAAAATTGGTAACGTTCTTCTATTGGCTAGTACTTCTTTCTATTCTTTGTCCATCAGAAAAAGCGAAAAGAAAGAAAGAGAGAGAGAGTTGTACATCGAAACGTGTTAATACAAAAACTGTGTAAAAAAATATAAAAAGAAAAAATTAATACAATGCGATAAAAAAGAAATAGAATGTTCCATTAAAATGTTATAACACTCGAATTATTTGACGCGTTTTGATTGGTAGTTCGACGAACTAGAAATATATTTTTTCTTCTTTTTCTCTCTCTCTCTCTCTCTCTCTCTCTCTCTTCTTTGCTTCTCTAATTTTAAAACGAATATAACTACGACTCTTATATGAGTCGTTGGTTCATACGAAATTTTGACACAGATGTCCCACCCTTATATGGGTCGCTAGAAATGAAAAAATTAAAAACATTATTATTTTCTTAACTAATCAACAAATGAAGTGATAATTATTTTACTTTTATCTAACAATGTGATTAGAGAAATATTTTTCGTAGTATGCAGTTGCACAAACACAGCAGAGTATAAAGAGGAGACCGAGAATAGGAAAAACTGTATAGCTATATTCTGTCTCACTCTCTCGCAGATTCAATCCTATATGTTTGTCTCTTTTTCTCTTCTTACTTAGTATCGTAACCGTTTCATCGCCGCGCTGCATTGCTGCGCTTCATCGCTGCCGTGTTTCATTTTTTCAAATCATCCCCATTCTACAGAAGTTTTCACTTCAAAAATCAGAAAAGTCCAAATAAAAAGTCAAGGATCTAACGTGTGTGTGTATCTGGCATAAAGCGCATAATTAATTATAAAACCTAACCGCTTAACAATGAACAGCTTTATCGTATCTAAAGCAGGCATTTAGCCCTTATGATTGATGATTGGAAATGTTTCGTCGCATTAATCTTTTTGACTTGGAACGAAATCGAATTTTTGCGATGAGAAAGTAAAAGAGAGAGAGAGAGAGAGAATCATTTTCACCTCGTTTTCGCTCTTTCTTTCTTAACACTGTAATATCGATAACGATACCCACCTCCTTCCCACTTTTGCGAATGAATATTTATTAATGAATATGAGAAAATAGATTTGAATTTATTCGTATAACAAATTTACAAAAATTTTGATATTTCAAATCAGTTTTCTCAACAAAATTTTGAACAAATATTCGATTGAATATTATACACATTGCATTAATAATAATTAAATTAAGATCGTAAATATTGTTGTGGGAAAAAAATTATTATTCCAAAAAAGAAAAAAAATATTATCCACGATTAATCTCGATGAATATTACAACGTATTCTTAAAGAAGTAAAAAATTCAGGTAAAGACGTTTTAAGATCGAAAAAGTAAATCTCATGGGAAAGTTGAATGGAATAATGGCGAGATGTATATATGTGTGTGTATAAGAGAGAGAGAGAGAAAGATGGAGAATGAGAATCAATTCCATCGCTAATACGATTTCTCCCTTAAGAATTCTGTTCGCGGTTACACATGTAAGTACTTACTTACTTAGATAGAAATCTGGATTAGAGTGTAAGGTTAAAGGCAATAAGCTCGGCCAGTTAATTGAATTCTTAACACGTGAGATTTTATCGACTACCTACTTGAAGAATATTCATTTCTAAAAAGAGAGAGAGAAAAAAAAGTACAAAATAGGAAAAATAAAAATGTGTAAAATGCGCGTGAAAAATGTTTAAAGTTTTATAAATTTTACAAAAAAAAAAAAATATAATTCAACATTTTCTCTATACGGTAAATAAAAAATTATAACAAAACTATTATAATATGTCTATGTAAATTTTTAAAAAAATCTTTAACGATAGTTCAATCTGTTAAACTCCAAATAAGGAGAAGACACAATAAAAACGACGACAAATTTTTAAATATAATTATATATTATAGAAAAAAAAAAAGAGAAAGAAAATGACTATATTGAATTACAACTTTGCTTTATACACTAGAGAAGAAGTAATCGATTCGCGTTCAACTTGCCATATCCAGACATGAAAAAAACTAACTACTGCAATCCCGTTAAAACGATTTTATAAATCGAAAAGTAAAACGATCGAATGTTCAAATTCGTAGAAAAATTTCCACCCATCGAATAGAAAACGAAAAAAGGGAAAAAATATAAACAAACAAACAAACAAAACAAAACAAAAAAGAATGCACGAGCACGTATGTAATTCGTGAAATACAATAATGTTTTTTTCTTTTCGTATAACTCACTGAAATGCAAAATTCTGTTTTTTTTTCTTTTTTTAATGATAAAAATTCGTTGACTAAAAGACAATCCTAATTTTTTTTTTGTTAATAATTGTATTATGATATATATATACACGTGTGTGTACGCGTGCATGTGTGTGTGCATATATACTTGTACCCCAATATGAGAATACTTAAATTACATTATCTCACAAAGAAACCACGAAACCACGAAACACGTTGAACATGATTCTTGAGAAGAACCCTTTTCTAGTTCTGTCCTACTCTTGTTCTTTCGTCAACTTTGTTAAATCTCTTTCTACATATATTAAATGAACTTGTCCTAGGTCGTTCCTACGAATATTCTCATTTTATTAAACACATTTTTAACCAACAAAAAAAAAAGAAAAAAAATATCAAATATCAAATATAAATTAAAGGTTTCTATTTACTACTGGCTCAATATCATTAAATATTTTTCATCAATAATTCTAACAAAATACCACTATCAATAAATAATCTTGACAAAACCAATAACACCTAACCAATATGTTTAATTATAATTTATATTTAATCAAAAACAATCACACAGATCAATCATTTATTTAACAATAATAGTGATGAATTAAATTACATATCAAAACGATAAATTATTTATTGTAAAATTTAAATATTACGTTTCTTATTGTGAAATAATTATTTTCAAATATTTTAAAAATACACAATCCCATTCTATTCGATATTTTTTAAGACTGCAATGAAATAAATCTGAAATAAACAAAGTACCTTTATGTATACGTAATTGTTTTCTTGAACAGTCATCCAAGTTTCGTGATCTCGATTGTATTTTTTATTCGTCTATCTTTCTTTAGTATTACCCTTCGAAAAAGGCATTTACTCTTTTACCTCTTAAACCCTCGTTCAAGCCACGATACAAGTTGTCTCTATTCATTTACCCTTTTCTTCTCTCAAGAGGAATACTACCCCCATTCTCCGTTTACACTCGCTATGTTTTCCGCGTACACGACTACACTTATATATACCTAAGGAAAATACAAATTTTGCGAAGAAAATACCCCCCATAGTTTTATGAGACACTAACCTTATCTTATCTTACCATTTTTGTTTACATTCTTAAAAATCCGATTGAAAATGAACAATTAAAAATTAACTAAAAATCATAATTTAATTGCTCGAAAAACAAACAAGTATAATATATTTGTTTTTTTTTTTTTTTTAAATAATACCATTCACATAGTTCTTTTACATTTTTATGAAATAATTTTGATAACGAAGAAAAAGCAAAAGAAAACGAATAAATAATCCTCAACACTTGAAAAACACGACATAAAACCATATCTAGTTTCTAAAAAAAAAAAAAAAGAAAAATGTGACCGAAAAACGAATATAAAAATTGTTCTTTTACCTTTGACAAAACGTAACTACCCCCAAACGATGTACGAGTAACGAATTTCAACTAACAATATGTAGAATAAAAAAATTTCTCTACCATTCAAATGTATATTTGTATATATATATATATATATATATATNTTTTTTTTTTTTTTTTTTTTTGAATTTCTACATCCGCGCTCGTGTTAGTGTGTTCTGTTAAGTTAATAAAAAAAGAAGTAGAAGAAAAAGAAAAAGAAGAAGAAGAAGTAGAAGAAGAAAGAAAGGAAGGAAGGGAGAAAGAAAAAAAGTAAAAAAAAAAAGAAAAAAATTGTATCGCCTAAGGCAAATAGAAAGTTGTTCGTGAATACGGTTATGTCCTATGAATGATCGTAGCACCGTTACGACTTCCGTTACCGTCACCCTCGACTTCTCCGAAGAATTTTAAAAGATACAACATACTTATGTATCCCACCCCCATCCCCAACCCCAACCCATGTACGAATACGTAGCTAGGATTTTCCAACGAAGACACCCAACGGAAACGAGAAAATCGACTTTTCGTCGAAACGGTTTACTCGTCAATATCGAAAGAACGAGTGAACTAGGAATAAATAACCCATTTATTGTATAAAAAAAAAGCAAAAGAATTTTTTCGTTTTTTAATCAACTGTAATAATTTTATCAATTTTATTTTTCTTATCTTACATTTTATCGTTAAATAATAGACAAGTTTCGAAAGGTAATTTTGATTAAATAATAATAAATTATATTTTTTGAATAAAATTATAATAAAATATAATCAAAATTGATCGTATATGTTGTTAAATTTTTCATACAAAGTAAAAACAGTATATTATACTTTATTACATTCTTTTGAGAATAAATAATCGATCAATTTTTCCATTATAAATGCTGTAAATTTTGAAGATAAAAAAATACAAAAAAAATAAAATACCATAACACGTTTTATTTTATATCAAAATATTCTACAAATAATTTTCGAAAAAATAATAAACATCCGTTTATTGTATAACATTTTTAATCTTAACTATGACAAAACAAAAAATTACTTGGTATCCCAATTAGAATAATATTAACAAAAGATTATAATAGTTCAATAGAAAAAATACGTTTGTCCTTATTTTCTAAATGAAAAAAAAAATATGCGGTAAAAAAAGAGAAAGAGACAGAGATAGAGTCTCGTTTGGTAAGTTGCATAGAAACGATACGACACGACAGCTTTATACCTTTGTACTAGCAAGACGAAGTTCCGCGTGCTACGAACAGAGTGGCCAAACTTCCTTTTCCCAGAAGAAACTTTGATAGAAGCTTCACCGTTGTGTTCCACTCTCCCTCTTTCTCTCTCTCTCTCTCTCAGGGTCTCTCATATTCGTTTCACTCAATAGAGAAACACACATGCATATAATACATATACACACACTTATACACATTTTCATAGTTTGGAGGTCGTCATTGAGTGACAATGAGCCTGAGGCTAGCATGACTGTTAGTATCTCTATACTACTTCTCGTCTCCTGTTGCTTGAGAAGAGTTAGATGCCTGGCCTGAGTTCTCATGATTCACAGAGGTGTGAGTACCCAACCATAAGGGAGAACCTTTGAACCTACTCGTACGGCGACAACGAGAACGACAACAAATCTTCCCCCATTCTGCAAGATCCTGATTTCAACGACTTCGTTATAACGACATGTCTTACTTCCCTAAAAGCATACTCTCTATTTATACATACATACATACATACATACATACATACATATATACATAACTACATGCATGCTTTCACATACGTGTAATACAATGCAACCCAATTTTTCAATGTATATATTTGTCCCATTTTCTTACGTATTAAATTCAAAATGATATTCTACATAATTGATTCATAATTTTGCTATAGTAAATTGATTAATATCAATATTAAAATAATAACCTATAATTATGAAAAATTAATTAATCAAATTTATTAAATTTAAAACGATTCAACGATAACGTACAAAATATTTCATATTATTGACCACGAATTATTTATTGTAGAGTTTAATTTATAATTAAAATTAAAATAATAATCTATAATTATTAAAAATCGATTAATTAAATTTATAAAATTTAAAAACAACGAATTAATATCGATTAAATTTATTATGCATAATATAACATTATTAACATCATAAATTATAAAACTGAATGATATTTTATTTAAAAAAATATATATATAATATATAAATACTTATCCCTACATATTTAAACAACAATATTTCTTTTCGAGAGTAACACAAATTTTCTATTAATTATTTCGTACTAACGTGTAAACTTCAGCTATTAAATGCAATATAAAAAAAACTCATGCAGTCCTCTAAGAAGGATCTAAAAAAAAAAAAAAAATCTTTGCTCTCGAACTTTTTGTTAGAATCCTCTGGAATCAACCCTTGCTGTTACCATTGCGTTCCACGTTCGCGAGTATTTGTCCCATAGGTTGTTTATTTTCTTCTTCTTCTTCTTCTTCTTCTTCCTCGATTTTCTCGATATCCTTTTTTCCCTTTTTGATCAAAGAATAAAAAGGAAAACAGGAAGAAAAAGAAGAAGGAAAATGAAAACAACAACAACAACTAACAGAAAAAAAAAATAGAAAAAAAAGATAGTAACGCGTCATCTCTCCCAGGAAATCTTCAGTACGGTTTAGTATCGTTAATGCGACTTTTTGCGATTCGTTCGTTCATCGTTCGTTCGTTCGTTCGTTCGTTCGTTCATTCGTTCGTTCGTTCATTCGTTCGTTCGTTCGTTCGTTCATTCATTCGTTCATCCGTTCGTGTTCCTATCTCGTGGAATATATTCCAAAGCTTTTAACATCTTTTCCCCCCCTTCATTTCCCTTTTCTTTTTGTTTTTTAACTCGACAGCAAGCCCCCTCTCTCTCACTCTCCCTTTTCATTGTGTCCTCTCTTTCTTTTCTATCCTTTTTCTTTTTATTTTGTATTTCTTTTTTCTTTTTTTTTTTGGTTACTGCAAGCAGCAACTTTTCAACTCCGGTACTTCATCGTCCTTCCTCGTCGTACCAACAACTCCAATGCGATTTCTCGGTGTGTCTGTCTGTCCGTCCATCCTTCCATCTATCTATCTGTCTATCTATCTGTCTGTCTCTGTCTTTCTGTCTCTACCTTTCTGAAATTCATTACTACAAGTGCGAAATGTGTTTCGTATTTAAATGCCGGCTTTAGAAGCAGCTGTTTAAAACATCTACAGATCGATTCATCACCCTTTCCCTTAAACACTACGCCACACCACACCATACCAACAACTCCCTTTCCTCCCAACTCATACCTATCCACCCCCCTCATCCACACCTTTCACACCCCTCCTCCCCTCTATCCCGCTTTCCCGCCAACGCTACGCCGTTTTTTAACCCCTCGACGAGAACTCTCATCTCTACATGAATTATTTATTCCGACAAGCAATATGTAGATACGTTTCTATAGGCGGATGACGCCGGCAGCTTTTAAAGGATTCCATCGAACGAACGAACGAAAGAGAAAAAGAGAGAGCGAAAGAGTAAAAAGGAAAATATATATATGGGACATTCCACGTCAAATCAACCACTTTTGACCCCGACTTCTTTCGATTTTGCTAAAACTTTTTTATTATATTTAACATAATTAAAAAATTTTTTTAGAATTTTTTCAAATTTTTTGGTCAACCCAAAAAAGTTATGAATTTTTCAAATAATCATAACTTCGTCAAAAATAGACTTATCGGGACTATTTTTTGTAATATTCAGTTTTAAATGTACTTTTTGAAAAAGAATATAAAAAAAATATTTCAAGTTAAATTCTATAACAAATTTCGTTTTTTAGGAAAATACGAACTATCCTGAACTAATAATAAAACATACAATACAATATAAAACTTTCATGAATAACTCCTAAAAAGGAATTATTCATGTGCTTGCCAATAATTTATTTAAATAATTACAACTAGCAACTCGTGCCGATTAGAACCTCTCATCCTCGGCATGATTGAGCACTGGAGGGACCTTAAATAAAAACTCACGGTTTAAGAAGTTCTGCAATGGCTCCAAAACACTCCTACTTCGCAGCAAGTATTGCAGTCTAGCGATGGAAGACGATACTCGATTTGCCATTGAAGAAGATCCATCGAAGATCCACCAAAAATCCATCAAAGATCCATAGAAGAATTCATCCAACATCTTTGAAAGAAGGAGAATCCATGGTTATATCTGTAAAATAAATTAGAACAAAACGATAAATTATCTGGATTATTATTCCAAATCATATAAAATAAAATCGAATAAAATGTAAATAAAAATGAATACTTATAATGCATTCCAATCGGACGAAGCTTAATGGCATCACGGTGATGCACACCTCGCGTGAATCTAATAACGCGGTATAAACGAAAATAAGAAACTATAGATGAGTTTCTTATCGCGAATCCGAAATTTTATTATACGACGAACAGCACTGACTCTAATTCGCGTTTGATTTTAACTTATTACTCGCCCGATCACTGATTCTAGACTGCACTAATTCAAAGACTGCATTGCTCGCAGTTAAATGCAAGAACAAAAATTTCACTCCCGGTCACTTCACATTGGCCATTCGTGCACGAGATTGCAATCTGAAACTGAAATTAAAAAAAATACTATTAATATCATTACTATTACAAAAAATCATTAAAATTTTTAAGGAATTATTTAATAAAAAAATATACTCACTTTAAATCTTTATTGATGAATGCACAATGGGTCTCCTTTCCTTAGGATGACGATGACAATGCACAAATAATGACTATAAAACTGCATTATATTCAGTTAATTCAATTAACACTAGATTGATAGACTGAGCAAATTTGATTCATTTCAAACTTTTTTTCTACATATAATATATATAAAATAGAAATATTATTATTTTTTAAATATATGTTAATTTTTAATACTGTAATGAAATATACATAAATATTAATTCCTCTCTTCTACCCACTTTTTCATTTAAACAATGTTTGTAAATTTTTAAAAAATAGTGAACAAATCTAGTGTTAAATGAATTTCTAAATGAATTTAATTCATAAAATGTGAATGCCATTCCAACGATGATCTGAAACACAAATAAATACAAAATTATATAAATTGTTGTTATATAAAAATTACTATAATTGTTGAGAAAATTTTTATTATAAAAATTGACTTACGTTTTTTCTTCATTGATGAATACACGATGGGCCTCCTACCCTTAGGATGACGATGAGCACATGTTTAAACCGAATAAAAGAAACTTGCGAATTTCTTAACCGAGCAAACGAAACTTTAACATGCGACGATCAACACTGAATCTACTTGTCGACTTTTTTATATTTTATTTTAACACGATGCAACACACGAGAACCTCATTGCCTAC